>MU779610.1:20561-62796 GCA_026770625.1 Nicotiana glauca | reverse complement strand
TATTTTTTGTATTTTCTTTTTCTTTTTATTAAATTGTTAAACTAATTAATATCTATTTTATGGTAATTTTTCAATTAAAACACAAAAATGCTATTTTTGATTTTTCTTTAATTTGTTTTAAAAAATGAATTAATACTAAAATTGTAAAATTAAAACTCTAATGCATATGCATATTTTTTTTATATTTTTTTATGAATTATTATGCAACTATTTAATACAAGAATGGCATCAATGTCAACAAAAATTAAAAATCATTTTGTTTGTATTTTTAGGAATAATTTGCTTAGGGCAAAAATCACGTGCTCACATGGACTACGGGACGGTATCCCGGGAGCTCCTCGGATAGATTGATAAAATGGACTACAGGACGGTATCTTGGGAGATCCTCATTATTGGTGTTGGTATTGAGATGTTTACTCTGTGTTATCTTATTTTCTGCGTATAAATTGTTGTTTTGTGTAATCCGATTTACTCAATAGTTGTATCTCACTGTTTCTGTTTATTTCATAGTGTTGTCAACCTTATTATTTTATTTTATCTCAGTAGGGTCCTGACCTTCCTCGTCGCTACACAACCGAGGTTAGGCTTAGCACTTACTGAGTACCGCTGTGGTTACTCATGCCACTTCTGTGCATGTTTTTCATGTGCAGCTCCAGGTACCTCCACCCAGGCGTACTATCCTCACGGAGGAGAGATCTAGCAAAGACTTTGAGGTATATCTGCCACGTCCGCAGACCAGAAGTCTCTATCTTATTCCAGCTTTAGTATATGACCTTCTTTTCTTTCGGTTGTGTAGACATTCTGGAGTTAGAGCAGTGTATTTCCTTTCTATTAGCCTGTGTTTCCCGTGAGTTTTCGAGTTTTGGGATTAAGTTGTAGACTTCCGCATTTCTTTGAGTTGTATAGGCTGAGCGGCCTTATATGCAGCTATTATTTTACATATGTTCAGTTTTGATTAATTATTTCCGCGAGTTACATTGAATTTCCGCATTGTTAGGCTTACCTAGTTGTAGGAATTAGGTGCCCTCACGACAAGTTCATGGAGGGTGAATTGGGGTCGTGACACCTCGCACGAGATAGCAGTTACTAGAGAGAAAGATGAAATAGGGAGCAGAAAAAGTTCAAAGGTTCAAAAGATAAAATAGATTGAACCTTCCCCCTATTTATAGGGTTAGGATGCACGGAAATCAAAGAGGCATGATTCAAAATGGGCGCGGGAAACCAAAACATCACATCAGCCCCTGAATCGCCTCGGGAACAAGTATAATTATGACGCGTGTGGGCAATGACGTCATTTCAAAAAGGGGGCCACGCGTCGGCGGCTTAACGATGCCATATATTTCCCCTTACTCACGTCATCGCCCCCGTAGTAAGGTCAAAATTTTCTAAAGACGAGGTCTGCATTTGCGCCCATTGAAGACGTCTACTGGATACGACTCCAATGAGCGGAGGGACTAACTATATGGGGTCAAATTTGGCCATATACGTCTCTACGTTGAAGGGTACACCCAGTAAGTATACGTCTCTATGTCGAAGCGTATGGCTCGGACGTAAGGATGAAGGCGACGTCAGTCAGAACTCGGCGTCCTCGCTAGGAGGACATCGACCACTTTTTGTATTTTTTTAATTATTATTCCAAGGAAGGCCTTTCCCTTTATAAATAGGATCTTCCCATTGTAACAAGGCATCAGTGTTATTCTTGAATAATACAACTCTTTCATTTTCTCCTACTCTCTCTCTATCTCTATCTCTGACGAACATCTTCTCTTGAGTTCATAGTATCATCTTACAATATTAGATCTACAACAATAACATCATTCTTACATCTCTGGGTCTATTATATTTGATTACGATTTACCCTTTCATATTTTTGATTATTTTCTAGCTTACAAAGTATATTCTTATACTTTTGAGCCAAACATCATGTAATTAGTGAGAAACTACATTATGTTTTTAGCTCTAATACACATGTGATCCTTGCATGAACTGACTAGTCTATGCTGAATCAACATTTCTAACACGTCTTGGTTCTAATAATTTAGTGAATGAAATAGAAGAGAGAGTAAAGAAAAAAGTAGTTCTGAAAGGAGACTCCGCCTAAATCCATGGCTTCGATCTGCCGAGTGATAGTAGGCTAACGTAGGGCAACTTTGGGCTAAAAACAAAATAAAGGACAAAGTTATTTTATTTTGGATAGTTCCGAAGTACAATTGCTCCTTCTCCCTAACATAGCATTTACAAACCTAAACTCGAAAACAATTAAGGTGGCACCCAGTTTTGCGCTATTCATTAAATTTGTACTCTTTTTTTAAAACATCTTCCTCCTTTTTCCCAAGAAGACGACGTAAAAGTTTAACTTATACCTAATTTTTAGATAACTTCAAATACATATACTTTTTTCTTTTTTTACTGTTGTTTTCTTCTTTCTTTGTGCTTAGAGTTTCTTCTTCTTCTTCTTCTTATTTGCAAACTGGATTTGTTAAATTTGTTCTTGTTTTAACAATTTGATGATTGAGATTTGTTCTTTATGATATTTAAAAATTATGTTTCAAATTTGAGCTCATTTGGAGTAGATTTGGGCATTGAATTATGTTTTGAATTGTGGAAAATCGAAGAAAAGTTTTATGTTTTAGAACTTAAGATTTGAAATCTGAAGTTGCATTCAACATATTGATCTACTTAAGATTCGAATTTCTCAAGTTACATTTGAAAGGTAAAAGAACTTCAAATTTGATTTCTAAAGTTGCATTGAAGAGATTGAACTACTTCAAAGTTAAATTTATGAAATTACATTTGATATATAAAATAACTTCAGATTTGATTTCTAAGATTGCATTCAAGAGATTGAACTACTTCAGAACCGAATAAATACACTTTACAAAATTTGTAATGCAAGTATAACTCCAATAGTTGCCTCAAAAGTTGGTATATATGAAAACGCCCCTCTAAACTAAGGCTTCCATGCACCTCTTACCATAACAATGGGCTTAAACTTGACCTTTGCAGCTCGTGGGGTTATGGGCCTATGGCTTTTGTCCATGTAATTTCGTGTTTTGGAGAATTCTTTTTCCAAATAACTTTACAAAAACTTTTTCCTACTCATAAAACACTACAAATTCAGATTTAAAATTTACATATTGGTGTATAATTCAAGGCATAGTGTTATGAATGCACTATCCTAGGGCTTCACAAATAAGCTATCAGGATCATCCTCACCGTATAATTCAACAGGCATTTTATTATTAATTAGTTTGAAATAAAAAATATTTTACGGACCGAACTCTCAATTTTTTTTCGGGGGGAGGATGTTGGATAACAAGCCTGGGTGTAGCACTTTTTTTGTATTAGTTATTTTTGTATTGGTTTGTATTAGGTTGTATTGGTTATGTAGCTAAGGCCCAAAGTGTAATTATTGAGAGTGTTGTAGTTAGGCCCAATTTAATTAGGCCCAATTCTGTATATAATAGGAGGAAGATATCCAGAACCTTCAGTCAATTTTTCTCTCAAATACAGAGATATTTCTCGATGTATACTCTCTCTCATCTGCTGCACTCAATCTTCATTTCTTTCTGCAAATTTTACCTTCAAATTAGTTTAACATGGTATCAGAGCAGCGTATCCGGGTATATTGGAGTGCGCTCTTTAATTTGATGTTCATTTTGTCCATTTTTTCCGGCGGTGAAAATTTTGAGGTTTTCTGTTAATCAGAGTATCGCCGGAGTTTTCGTCTTTTGCTGGTGATATTTTCCTTTTTTCGTATGATTTTACCCTATATTCCCTTTCTTCTCAATTTTCTCTGACCTTACTTCATGGATTTTGTGTTTTTCATGGTTTTAGTGTAGATACAATCAAAAAACCCTAATTTTTCTTTAGTAATGGGTTCTGCTCCTTCTTATAAGTCTTCTGCTGATTCCTCTGCCAATTATAATCGTGATACATTGTCCAGTGACACAATTGATTACAATCACCCACTTTACATCCATCCCTCGGATAATTTGGGGCTCTCACTAGTAGTGACAATTTTCGATGGGACAGGGTATAGTGACTGGAGAAGGAGCATGCTTATTGCTCTTTCTGTCAAAAACAAGTTGTATTTCATTCAACCTGATTGTGAAAGGCCACCGTTGAACTCACCTGTTTTCAGTCAATAGGATAGATGTAATAACATGGTGATCTCTTGGATTCATAATCTTCTTTTGCCAGCGATTCATAAAACTGTTCTTTACTGTCAACTTGCAAAAGATGTATGGATGGAGCTAGAAGATAGATATGTACAACCCAGTGAGATTAGAATTTATCAAGTTAAGAAAGAACTTGCTTCAATTTCTTAGGGTTCTATGAGCATTCCTGAGTATTATGCCAAGATAAAGAGTATTTGGGATGAACTCAGTAGTACTTTAACAGTTCATTCTGACAGTTACTGTACGTATGGAGGTGGTAAAAAGGATATCCAGAAGCTTGAGGAAAATCAGAGGATGTACCAATTTCTAATGGGTCTCAATCAGAGCTATGCAAATGCTAGGAGCAATCTCGTAATGATGAGCCCCTTTCCTTCCATCAATAGGGCATATTCTTTGTTGGTTATCGATGAACGCCAAAGGGAGATTCAGCCTAATATCTCTCCGTTTCCATCAAAGTCAGCATCCTTTTCGGTGGGATCTCAGAAGTCATTTCCTCCCAAAACCATGTTTGATCCCAGGAGAAACAATGTAATATGCAGTTATTGCAACAAACTCGGTCATACAGTGGATAAATGCTACAAAAAGCATGGGTTTCCTCCAAATTTTAAGTTCACTAAGACTAAGAGGATTGCTGCTAATGTTCATACAGAAGTAGTTGTTCCCAAGCAATTCAACCAGCATGAGCCCAAGCAGTTCACTCAACCTGCAACTTCAGCTCCAAACGCTCTAACCATTCCAGGGTTGACCCCAGACCAGTGCACTCAGCTGATATCTCTTCTTTACCAACATCATATATCTTATCAGGACTCTTCCTCATCACCTAATTTTACTGCTTCTGCAAATTTTACAGGTATTCTCAGTTGCTTTTCGAGTAATAGGCCAAAATATTCAATTAATACTTGTTTGTTTTGTAAGGTTGATAAAACATCCTGGATTCTGGACTCTGGGGCTACTGACCATATGACCTCCCATAGTAACCTATTACAAAATGTTAAACTTGTACCTATTCCTCACTTGGTAACCTTACCCAATGGTTATAAAGTAAAATTAACATGTGTTGGGGATTTACCTTTGTCCAATGATACTATTCTGAAACATGTTCTTCTCGTTCCTAGTTTTCAGTACAACCTGATTTTTGTGCACAAATTAGTATCACAACTAAAATGTTTGCTAATTTTCAGTCCATATTCATGCTTTATCTTATAGGGCCTTTCCATGAAGAGGCCTCTGAAGTTTGGTAAAACACAACATGGGCTCTACATTCTGCACATGCCTTCTTCTGCACCATCTACTTCATTTACTGCTGCCCTCAATTCATTTACTTTTACTTGTTCAAATTCATCTACTTTTCCTATTACCAATAGACATAATGTGGAGTGTTCTATTGCTTTTCATTCTTCTGTTCCATTTGTAAATACCACTCACATAAATAAAATGAACACTCTTTGGCATAGCAAATTGGGACATATTCCATTTAGTCATTTATAATCTATTTCTTCTATTGCTTCTGTGCTATCTGGTAAACAAGACTTTATTTGCAGCATTTGTCCAATGGCAAGACAAACCAGGTTACCCTTTCCAAATAGTGAAATTCACACAAATTCTCCTTTTCAACTAATACACATTAACACTTGGGGCCCCTATCATGTCTCTGCACATGATGGCTGCAAATATTTTCTAATAATAGTTGATGAATTTACAAGAACCACTTGGACACATTTGCTAAAAACTAAATCCAATGCATTTCAAATACTAAAAGCCTTTATTGCTATGGTCCAAACTCAGTTTCACACTAAAGTTTTAACTATAAGGTCTGACAATGCTTTAGAGTTGGGCTCTAGTTCTTCTGCTTCTTCTTTCTTCATAGAACAAGGTATTGTCCATCATACTTCCTGTCCATACACCCCTCAACAGAATGAGGTGGTGGAAAGGAAGTATAGACATCTTCTTGAAACATCCAGGGCCCTTCTTTTTCACTCCAAAGTGCCCCTGAAATACTGGGGGGAAATGTGTTCTTACTGCCACTTACTTGATAAACATATTTCCTTCTAAGCTTCTTCACAATAAATCTCCATATGAATTGCTTTTTATTACAACTCCTACTTATTCTCATCTCAGGGTATTTGGGTGTCTTTGCTATGCATCTAAGCCTCCTATCCACAGAGACAAGTTTACTAGTAGGTCTATTCCTGCAGTTTTTATGGGGTACCCCTTTGGAAAAAAAAGGTTACAAACTTCTTAGCTTAGAAACTAAATCTTTTTTTAACTCTAGAGATGTAGTGTTCCATGAATCTATCTTTCCTTTTGCTATGCCAGTTTCTTCATCCTCTTCTGCTAATTCCCTTTCTCCTCAAGTCCTTTGTGATTTCATTTTCCTTCTTTCTTTATCTTCTTCTGTTCCTACTTCCTCTCCTTCTTATTCTGTCCAAACATCTCCTTCTACTTCTGTCCAAACATCTCTTTCTTCTCTTGTTCCTCCTGTTTCTCCTACTTCTTCAGATTCATCATCTGTTCCATCTCGTTCTACATCCATTTCTTCACCTGACCTTTCACCCATTCCTTCTGGATCTGATTCCAGTTCTTCCCCTATTAATGCCCCTGTTCTTTCCTCTTTTCCTGAATTTGACCCAATAGTATCCATAAGGAAATCCAGTAGGACACATATTCAACCTTCATACCTCAACGATTATATTTGCACATCAGTCACCACCTTTTTTTCCCATTGCCCTAAGTCCAAGTCTTTGGATGCACAATCTTCGTCACATACAGTATTATCTGAGCCATATACCTATTCTCAAGCTGCTTTAGTGCCTGAATGGCAAGAAGCAATGAGAAAGGAGTTTCAGGCACTTGAGGCTAACAATACATGGTCTGTTGTTCCCTTGCCTGATAGGAAGAAGGCCATTGGATGCAAATGGGTGTACAAAGTGAAGTTTAAAGCAGATGGCTCAATAGAAAGGTATAAGGCTAAGTTGGTAGTGCGGGGTGACACCCAAACTGCTGGGGTAGATTACAATGAGACCTTTTCACTAGTAGTCAAAATGACTGTTGTGAAGTACCTCATTGCTGTAGCAGTAAAAAACCAATGGCCATTATTTCAACTGACGTCAATAATGCCTTCCTTCATGGGGATTTGGATGAGGAGGTGTACATGAAATTACCCCAAGGTGTTTTTGTTGATTCTTCCTCTACATCTACTCAGTCATATGTTTGCAAGCTCCAAAAATCTCTTTATGGACTTAACAGGCTTCCCGCCATTGGTATGCAAAACTTTCTAGTGCTTTGTGTTCGAAAGGGTTTGTTCATTCGCTCAATGGTTACAGTCTATTTACAAAAAGAACTAGCAATTGTTTGGTTTTATTGGCCGTTTATGTAGATGATATCATTCTTACTGGGGATGACGTTTCAGAAAGTTCAGCTTTGAAATCTTACCTTGAGGACCAATTTAGAATCAAAGACTTGGGCCAGTTAAATTACTTCCTGAGTATTGAGGTGATTTCCACTCCTTTTGGGCTTTTACTTAATCAAAGGAAATTTGTAGTGGATCTCTTATCTGGACACAACTGCACTGATGTGTCTCCTGTTGTCACTCCCATTGAGTTAAATCTGAAGTTGCAAGCTGATGATGGGGAGTTGCTTTCTAATCCAGAGAAGTATAGAAGCCTTGTTGGTAAGTTTAATGTTCTTACCCATACTAGACCTGACTTGAGCTTCGCTATACAACATCTCAGGCAGTTCCTTCAGGCTCCTCGAGTTCCTCATTTAGCTACAGCATTACATCTCTTGCGTTATCTTAAGGGTACTGTTGATTATGGTATTCTTCTCAACAATTCTTCGGACTTTGCCTTGCAAGGGTACTGTGATAGTGACTGGGTTGCTTGCCCCGACTCCTGCAGGTCTGTTACAGGGTTTTTTGTTTTTCTTGGTGGTAGTCCTATATCTTGGAAGTCCAAAAAGCAACCAGTGGTCTCCCTAAGTAGTGCTGAAGCTGAGTATCGTGCTCTAAGTAAACTGGTGGCAAAACTAACTTGGTTGACTCGCTTATTAGCTGATTTGGGTGTTAAAAGGGTGGCCCGTGTGTCTGTTTTATGTGATAATCATTCTACTTTACACGTTGCTCGTAATCCCATCTTCCACGAACTCACAAAACACATCGAAGTTGATTGCCACTTTGTCCGAGGAAAGTTATTAGAAGGCTTAATTGATTTACATCCAGTTAGCAGCTCCAACAAACTGGCGGACATTTTAACTAAGCCTCTGACTGGGATAGCTCACCATGGTTTTCTCTCCAAGTTGAAGGTGCTTTCCCCTCCAACTTGCGGAGGGTGTTGGATAACAAGCCTGCGTATAGCACATTTTTTGTATTAGTTATTTTTGTATTGGTTTGTATTAGGTTGTATTGGTTATGTAGCTGAGGCCCAAAGTGCAATTATTGAGAGTGATGTAGTTAGGCCCAATTTAATTAGGCCCAATTCTGTATATAACAGGAGGAACATATCCAGAACCTTCAGTTAGTTAATTTTTCTCTCAAATACAGAGATATATTTTGTATACTCTTTCTCATCTGCTGCACTCAACCTTCATTTCTTTCTGCAAATTTAACCTTCAAATTAGTTTAACAGAGTAGGTGGTTCTTGATTTTGGGTTGGTCAGTAGATTCTGGATCTCCTTCCTTTCAAATGGTGTAGGAGAAGAACTAAAAATAAATGTTTTGAAGTACACATTTCTCGATTATAAAGCAACAGATCTAAATCTAATAAGCATATCGTAGACAGTTTTAAGCAAATCCCACTCAACTAGATCTAAGTCTTTTAGTTGTTTAAATACGTAGAGGGACTGAAGGTTAGGACAATGACTTATTCTCACTTGGGATATAAGTTGAGCTTTTGGCGGTTTAGACCATTGAAAAAGTAACTAGTAGAAATAATGTAAATTTAAAATAAAATATATAGCTTTATCTTTGGTGTCACCATTTCTATTCTTCTTTTTTTAAGTTATTAAAATTTCTGAACATTTCTTTCTAAGTGGGAAAATTTTATTTTGTGTCTCATATAACTGACACTAGTTGTATGAGGCAACTTTTTACCTCATAATTTGTGAGCCCAAAAATGTAAGATTGGGATCTATAAATTTATGAGACAAAAAAAAACCTCATACAACTAGTATTAGTTATATGAGACACAAAATAGAGCTCTCTGTGTCTTCCACGATCGACGTGGAGGGTTCAAATCTTTCAAGTAGCGTAGTATACCCTTCCCTTTCTTTCTCTCCAACCCTTGATATATTTAAAAAAAAATTAAAAAAATGAGAAAATGTGATTCCTTCTATGTTTTTGATTGATTGACCATGTAACGTTTTTATGAACACACCCACCATGACAGTAAACTTAGAGTCGTTTTGCTATATTTTAAGTATTTATCGTCATGAAGGAAGTAATAATTGCAGTGAGAACTTGTATTGAAATGATTTAATTATAGAATTTTTCATTTCCGTTGTAGGCAATTTTAATTTACCTGTATTTGGTATAACCCAAAAGTATTCCAGTTTTTTCTAAAAATAAAATAATTTTTATGTTTGATTTTATTAAAAAGTCCCTAAAAAAAAAAGGTTTCCTCCAAATAGAGAAAAGTGACTTACCTTACTTTTGGGAAAAGATTATTTTTCTTCATAACTATCTAACGCTTAACTTTGTATCAAATCTCCATCCAACATTTAAACATTATTAACAATCTTTAATACTCAAAAAATTCATTAAAAAAAACTATATGATTTACTAAAGTTAGTATCAATCTTTAATAAATACTAGTATTAGTACCCGCACAATGTGCGAATACTATTGTAATCCCGTAAAAATTTATATACATAAATGAATAATTATTGGCAGAAATTCGAATATTATAATCTCATATCTATGGAGTAATAACTAAAAAAATAATTATTAATATCTTGATTTAAATTATAAAAAATTATATTATATTATTATCCCAACATAATTACCTCTCACAACGACATCAACTTCTACCAACCTAAGTCACATAATTTATTACCTTTAAGGTTAATTTGATAGGAAATATAAGAATAGTACTGAATATGATGTATTAGTAATGCTGATATTATTTTTTATTTATTGTTTAGTTTGGTGTACTAAATTATTGCATATTTTTTTAAAAAATTTAATTGTTTACAAAAATACCCACATTCGTTAACTTTGTACACTATTTTTATTGCAACAATTTTATTAGCCTCCACATTCTTTACTCTCTCTAAAGCCACCTTTTTTTACATGAGAGCAAAATTAAAATAGAAAACTAATTAAAATATTTGTGTTAAAAGAGAAGAAAATTTTAATTGCTATGACATATAATACAACATACCAATTATTACAAAATGGGTAGATTTGTAACAAATAAAAAAAGTCAAGTCTATACTTTGAATGAATTCAAAATCAAATGTAGTATTAAATATAATATTATTTTGATTATAGTAGAATGATAAAGAAAAAAATAATTAAAATATCACAATATAAAAATATACAAAATATATATATACAAAGTATTTGGAGGGGCAATTATGTCTTTAGTCATATTTGTGCAAGTATAAAATCCTTGCATTGTTAATATCATGGTTTGCAATGCATTAGTTACACATAAGATAATACCAAATAGGATGTATAATTAATATTTGTATTAGTTATACATGTGTTAAAAAAAATATAGTACCAAATAAAAGATTAGTAATACACAAAGTTAATGCTTGCATTATTTTTTCTAATAGTTCCTACCAAATGACCTCTTAGTGTTCTGATGTTGAAAAGACAAACTAATATATACATATATGATGATTTATTGACAATCAACAGTAAAGTAACATAATTGACATTTGATGTAAGTAGATTCATACTTTAAAATATTATTCCCACAAAATACACTGATGTGTAGCTTGGTATCAATTCCTCTTGTTCTTATGTACATTCATAATATTTTAATTTCCTTACAACGTCATTGGAGCTACTTTATTATTGATCGAATCAAATTACATGCCCATGATCATTCTTTTTTTTTTCTAAATAATTTTAAAATTGTTGGAATCCACACTACATCCATCACACATTTCGATTCTAAAAATTGAATGCTAATTGAGCAATAGAATAAAACTGCATGCCCATTGACTTTTAGTTTCTATTGAAATTAACTACATAAATATTTAAAATATATCTTTATATTTTTTATTTATTTCTTGGAATTATGTCAAATGTCTATATTTTCTATTTTAGTTTTATCTATCATAATATTTTCGAATACGTGTATCTTATCCATATAGTATGAATTCCTCGTTATTATTTGAAAAACTTTATCTTCTAAAAGATTGTAACGACCCGACCGGTCATTTTGAGCTTTTGCACTTTGATTGCCAGTTCTCAGACATGACTTGCCCCATGTTATGTATTATGACGAATGTAGATCGTTGGTTCTGGTTTTCAAGAAAATTTGGGATGAATTTGAAAGAACAGTGTCAGTTGAAAGCTTTGAATTTGAAAGGTTTGACCGAGAGTTGACTTATTTGTAAATAAGCTCGGATTGGAGTTTTTATGATTTGGTTAGCTTCGTTAGATGATTTGTGACTTAGGAGTGTGATCGGAAGTGATTTTGGAGGTCCGGTGTAGAATTAGGCTTGAATTGGCGAAGTTAGTATTTTGGCGAATTCCGATTGATAGGTGAGATTTTGATACGAGGGTCGGAATAGAATTCTGAGAGTTGCTGCAGCTTCGTTAAGTTATTTGGGATGTGTGTGTAAAGTTTCAGGTCATTCGGACGTCGTTTGGTTGGATTTTTGATCGAATGCGTGTTTCGGAGGTTTTAGAAGAACTTAGGCTTGAATCCAATGTAATTTGATGGTTTTGGTGTTGGTTGAGGTGTTTTGATGATTGGAGCAAGTTTGAATGATGTTTTCGGATGGGTTGGCACATTTTGTTGAGGTCCCGGGGGCCTTGGGGTGATTTCGGATGGCCATCGGGATGAATTTTGGACTTGTTGCATTCCTGAAGTTGTTGGTTTCTGGTATTTCCGCATCTGCGGAAAAGAGGCCGTAGATGCGGTTCCGCAGATGCGAAGACGGGATCGCAGGTGCGAATTTTGACCATTTGGGGGATTTTCGTAGGAGCGGATTATTTTCGCAGATGCAGTGTCCGCGGGTGCGGACATTGACCGCAAAAGCGGTCCGCGCGTTTAAGAGGAGTTCCGCAGGAGCGGATGCTTGACCGCAAAAGCGGGTTCCGCAGAAGCGGAACTTGACCGCAAAAGCGGTCTTGGGAAATAGTAAAGATCCGCAGAAGTGGAGGGAATTCCTCATAAGCGGTAACCGCGTATGCGGTATATTGATCGCAGATGCGAAAAGGGCTGGACAGAAAGGGGTTTTAAAGGTTCATTTTCTTCCGCGAGCTAAGGTATTTTTCCACCATTTTTAGCAACCTTGAGAGCTTTTAGACGGGAAGTGAAGGGAATTTCGACTGGGTGTGATTGGAGGTGAGCTTTATTACCTAAATATATGATTTAATGGAAGAATTAACCTAGAGATTTATGGAAATTCATCAAAATGGGGGAAAATCTAGAGCTTGGATTTTGATATTTCAAAGTGGGTTTTGATGGGTCATTTGAGCTCAGATTTGGGAGTTCTTGATATGCATATACTCGTGGCGAGATAAGGAGTCCATTGATGTTAAATTTTTTGGAATTCGAGAAGTGGGCCCGAGGCTCGGGTTTTGCAAATTTCGTGATTTTTGATTTTTTTTATTCTTTTCGATTAGGTTATGTTCCCTTAGCTTATTGTGATGTATTCGTTGTAGTTTTGATCAGATTCGACGCGCGAGGAGGCCGATTTGAGAGGCAAGGACATAGCGAGTTAGGATTTTGGCCGGCTTGAGGTGAGTAATGATTGTAAATGATATCCTGAGGGTTTGAAATCCCGAATTGCACACCGTAGTGCTATATTGAGGTGACTTACACACCGGATAGTGAGCGTGGGGTAGAGCACCGTTGGGATTGTGACTTGGTCCGTCTCGATTGATGATTTTACCGCGTATTTGACTGAAACTTATTTTTTATTATCATGATTTGGGCCGATTGCCATATTTGGGCTTCGTGCCAATTATTTGAACCCTTCGGGGATTTCCTCACTGTTTTGACGTATTATTTGAACTCAGTCCCGCTGAAATCCATTGTTTTACAACTCAGCCAATTTTACTCAGGTTTGAAACTTAAATGATATTTGGGATGAGAACTACTGTTTTACAAATTCCCGAGGGGCTTGTGATGATTTTCAGACTGAGTGAGGCCGAGGGCCATATGTGAGGATATGCTGAGTGATATAAGGCGAGGGACTGAGATACTTTATGTGCCACGAGGTGGCTTGAGTGACGTGAGGAGGCTTTCAGGCCTTAAAAGTGATGTGAGGAGGCTTTCAGGCCTTATGACTGATGTGAGGAGGCTTTCAGGCCTTATGACTGATGTGAGGAGGCTTTCAGGCCTTATGACTGATGTGAGAAGGCTTTCAGGCCTTATTTTATACGCCACGAGGTGGCTTCATATTGCGCTTGGGCCGTAAGGGGCCCCTTCCGGAGTCTGCACACCCCAGTGAGTGTCGTCGATGATATATGGATCGGGCTGCACGCCGCAGTGAGATGTGGATCGGGCTGCACGCCGCAGCGGTTACTATATGATACTATTCTGAGAGTGATCTGAGAAAGAGAGCCCGAGGGGACAAGAGTGTTCAGAGAGCGTTTCTGAGAGTGAGCCCGAGGGGCTGGTATTGTTTTGAGATATTGCCCGAGGGGCGAACTTTTATGTCTTGCATATTTACTTGCCTTTTTACTTGTTATACCGTGATATTTGTGCCCGAGGGGTGGATTTTATGTGCTTATCGCCACTAACTATTTTGAAATCATTTCATAACTGTTGGAAAGATCATTTTTAAAAAGAGATTTAACTGAGCCAAGGGATTTCCAAATATTTCTCAGCTTCACTGTTTTCTCAAAGGATTATACCTTGCTTCTATACAGCATGTTGGTTGCTTTACGTGATTTTTTACTGCTCAGTTGTTATTTACCTTTATTACTCACTAAGTTGGAGTACTCACTTTACTCCCTGCACCTCGTGTGTAGATACAGGTATCTATTCACCCGGTAGCAGATTTTGGACCGATCAGAGGCAGAGTTATATGAGAAGGGAGGTGACTGTCAGCGTTCGCAGCACCATATTTTTCTCTTTTGTTTATTATTCCGGTTTTGTACATTTTAGACCCTGTAGTGGATTTACATTATGATAGATGCTCATGACTTGTGATACCTCGATTAGGGTTGTGTTGGGTTGGCTTTCCACTAATTAAATCCTATTAAGTCATATTTATGTGTAACTATTTTTTGAAAAGTCGAGTTAGGTTAGTTGGCTGGCCTCGTCTTTACGAGAGGCGCCATCACGACCAGTGCGGGATTTGGGTCGTGACAAGTTGGTATCAGAGCCTAGGTTACTAGGTCTCACGAGTCATGAGCAGGTTTAGTAGAGTCTCGCGGATCGGTACGGATACGTTTGTATTTATCCTCGAGAAGTTGCAGAACCTTTAGGAAACTTCACATTCTTGAATTCTTATCGTGCGTCCTTGATTCAGCTTGAAAAGAAACTTTTGAAATTCCTTCCACGCATTTGTATGTGCGCATGAGCGCTCAGTATCAGATATGCCTTGATGGCTTGTGATTCCGTGATTAAGGGGCGAGACGTGATCTCTGTGAGTTTGATATTGGGCCAGTCTGGAGGACTTGAGGCCGGATCTTTGCCTATGGCTTGAGCACTGAGGTGTTGATTGTGTGAGTAAGTGTTTTGAACTTATATGTTCAGCAGTGTCCCTATTAGTGGAAGTGACGATTGAATGACCATGTGTTGAGTATGCTAGTACTGCGGGATGTATCTATGTAACTTGGAAGTGACGAGGAAGGCCTGCGAGATGATAAATGAACTATTAATTGTATGATTCCATTGTGATTGGATGTATAGCTCCGAGTTATGGGCACGTGAAGATCTTTTTGTGCCTCATAGATGGGAGTGAAGTAAATTTCATATTATGGTACGAGTTCCGACTCAGGAAGACTAAGTGGATGTGTAATGCGTATGACGGTGGAAGGTACATGAAAATGTTATATTGAGGCGAAGCAGTTATCCCCTGCGGAGTGTTCCGAAGTGGTGTGATCTTTATGTGTATGTTAGAAGATCTCATGTGTAATAGAAGGGTACGTGTTGAAATTTGAGATTTCAGATTGCTTAAGAGAGTGGGCTTGACTATTGCGGGGATGAGTGCGAGATTTTGTAGTAGATTACAGCACTGGATGACCTGTGTTTTCACAACTTATAAATGATTTGAGTTAAATCTCACTATGGCAGTGTGGCATCAATAGAGTAAAAGTGTTATGAGATATTGAGTGTATCTTGATCTATGGCTTAGAGCCAAGGTGGGGAGCCTGCTGTGAGCAGTCGACTGCACGGTTAGGTGCTATCTTGGTTCCAGTTTGGGGCGTGCGAGTAAGTTAGCTATGGCTAGAGTAAAGGAAAATTTAGACAAAGGTTATACTATGCTTCATAGGGTATGAGAATCGCGGAATGTCTAGAGTGTTGTCGGTGATGAATGCTCGGCGTAGAGAGCAGGAAGTTGCTTGGTTGTAATGGGATGAGGATTTCATTTTTGCAGTGTCGGAGTGCCAATGAGGCACGGGTGGTTCTGTTCGTTAGGTCAGGTAATTTGTGGTTTGAATAAGAGTGAATGACTTTCGAGAATGGTTTTAATGTGTTCAAGATTCTGCAGGAAACAATCGTGTATCTCAAGGTTGTGTATGTTTGGAAAAAGGTCAAGACTTGTGGTATTTTTTTATGTTAATTATGGGATCCTATGTATCGGTATCTGGAAGGTAAAGGTAACGAATTCAGATTCGCAGGAAGTTCTTCAGAGTAAAGTATTCTGGAATGTGGTGTTTCTGGGGATATTGAGAGAGTATTCAGCGGCTTATGGGTTTGAGACAGTGTGGGTCTCGGGTAGTGAGCCTGGGTTGAGAGATTGTGGTACTACAACAAGAAGGGATATCAAGTTGAAAATGAATCAGAAGGAAATCTAGACAGATAAAGTAGCTTGATAGTAAATCGAATCGGTATGGAAAGGATATGATTAATTCTTTGTGTGTGTTCGAGGTAATGAGTTCGTACAAGTATTTTGCAGCAAAGCTCTTGAGTTCTGACAGCTTGCTTCGCTTGGTCTAGTTAGAAGGATTCAGTTCTAGCAGTTTATCTTGTGCAAATAGAATTGGGAGAGAGTTCTTGTTGGTTTTTAGCGTGGTTTGGAGATGTATATTTCCATGGACATGCGGAGCATAGGATGTGTAAGGATTTTTCTTCTAAATGGGATCAGTGGAAGTTCTTGGCTAGATGAGTTACGTCTCAGTTCCGAAAATAAGTTCATAAAACTCTTAGGCAACGGGTAGCCCGGGGTAATCAAGGAAATGGTACTAACCACCAAATTACAACAGCTATAAACCAATTCCACCTATCAATCAATCAGTAGTTCAAGGCAGAAATCAGATCAAATCAAATGGTATCAAAGCAAATGGAATGAGTTGATCATATTGGGAACCAATCATGATCAACTCAGACAAAAGAACAAGCAAGGAGCCAATCAGTAGGATGAATCAACCAAGAGCAGGGGATCAAAACGATACGCATTGAAATAATACTACCAGAAACAGCTTGGAGTAGTCATAGTTTGCACAAGAGACCTACTGATACTTGCTTAAATCGAAACTTCAGAAATACAAAGCAGAAACAAACAACCAGAATGAAACAAACAAACAGGTGATTCGAGTGGCTTTGAACAAAACAGGGAGCTATAAGGAAACTAACTAATCGACGAAGCTATTCAAATCGATTACATAGTTTATAACATATAATCAACAACCGACAGAAGCAAACTAGACCAAATAAAAAGTCTGATGGAGAAGAAGAAAAGAGATGAACAAGACTGAACTACAACTAAACTAAACAAATAACAGTAATAAAAATAGAACAAACAGGAAAGGAAAAATACCTCAAAAAATCAGAAACTAGACGAACTCAGGTTCGAACTCTGACTCGAGCCTTTTGGGGTAAAAACGGACTTTAATCGAGTGTTCTCGACTGAGAACACTCGACTAAAGTCGATTGAGACCCCAATTTCTTTTCTTTTCGGACAGACCCCAGGTTTGGTCTCATTTAGGGTTTTTGATTCGATTTGGGATTCGAGCGGTTCCAACGAGATTCGAACGGAACCAATGGTGGTTTAGGAATGAGAAAGGTCGGGTGGGTATCTGGTGTGAGTTTGGGGGTGGATTGGTCAGCCTAGGTGTTTTGCTCGAATCTTCGATTGAAGATTCGATTCGGTTGGTGATGATTCGAGTTTAACGGACCATAGATTTGGGTTGAGGGGGTCAAGGTGCTCTATGGGTATTAGTTTGGTGACCGGCGGACCTCAGGCCGCCAGGTTTCAGGCGAAGGCGTATGGGGGCGGCTAGGGTTTCATGGGGGGTGTTCGTCTCTGAGTTTGAGAGAGACAGAGGGGTAGGTTTGGCTATGGGCGGCGGGGTAAGGATTAGGCTTATATATGGGAGAAGGGGACGAATCCTGGCCGTTTGATCCAATAAGATCAACGGCTAGGATCAGGAAAATTAACCCATACGGCGTCGTTTGTTTTAAGTAGGGGGGTCGGTTGGAACCGGGTAACGGGTCGGGCCAGGGAATGGATAAGAGAGGGTTGATCTTGGCCGTTGATCAATTTGAGATCAACGGCCCAGATCAGGCGTGACCGATACGATGTCGTTTGGATATATCCGGAGACGGACTGGACCTGGGGTCGTTGGACCTGACTTTAATTTTAAAATGCCAGGCCTAGTTCCGAATTTGTTCTTTATCTCAATTGTTTTTCTTTTCTTTTATTTTCCCTTTTAATTCCTAATTACCAAAAATTCTAAATTAAATTGTAAAACCAAAATTATCTTAGAAAAATATTAATTAACCCTTAATAATAATTATCACACAAGATTAAACATCAATTAAAAATAAAATCACACAATTGGACAATAGAATGATAAAAATACAAAAATACATATTTTTTGTAATTTTCTTTATTTTGAAGCCAAATATGGTTTAATTAATTCTTAATCATAAAAATAAAATCCTAAGTGCACATGCAACATATTTTTTTGTATTTTTAATTAATTAAAATAAGATGAACATTCACAGACAAAAATACAAATAATTATCCAAAATATCACGCAAATTCTCAAAATTGTACATAAAGGAAATTTGTTTTATTTTTTATTTCTTTTGGAGTAGTTTTCGTGAAGCAAAAATCACGTGCTCATAGCTGCCCCTCTTTGTCCGAAAACACAAAGGGTTTTCGTGCAAAGATAAAGTGAGCGGATACGAGCGATTTTTTCCCACTTGACTACTCCGTGTGAAGCATTTTTGAAATATTTGACCGAACCTGTGCTTCAAAGGTTTCCTACATATCCCTAGCTAAAAGGGAATCAGGTCAATGTAGTTCGGGAAGTTTTGGTAGCTTGGACTACCATGAGACTGTGGCTTTACTGTTACTGCTGTTGCTGCTACTGCAACTGCTGACCCCTTATTACACCATGCTAAAAGTAAAATAAAGAAGCTAAGCTAAGCTATGGCTTATGAATTACAACGACTTATTATCAAACTTGCTCCGCAACCTTTGTTGTCTTGTCGCCTTGTATTTCCTCACGATGTTTCTTAATTTCTGACTTGACTCGTCGGCCTCTCTTGATTGCCGAACTTGAATTTCTACTGGGGATTTTGTTGTAACCTTTTGCTCTCTTGGCGGGTTACTGACTTCAAGACTTGAAATGTAAAGACTGAAATGTATTCCTCTGTTATACGGGCGGGCTCCGGACTTCAATCTTCAACTTGAGATGTATTCCTCTATTATACGGGCGGGCTCCTGGCTTCAATCTTCAACTTGAAATGTATTCCTCTGTTATACGGGCGGGCTCCCGACTTCATTTTCTTGGAAAATAAAATGCCATTATTATTATCTTAGGAGAAATGGTTCATCGGACTAAGATTTCTTTTGACTCTAGGAGATAATTCATCAGACTAGGTCCATTTTTGTGTGATCTCAGGAGAAAGATTCATCGGACTGAGATATTGATATCTTAGGAGAAAGATTCATCGGACTAAGATTTTTGACTCTAGGAGATAATTCATCAGACTAGGTCCATTTTGTTATTTTACTTGAAACCTTCCAATTATTGCTTCCCACTTCTTATTGTTTTATCTGAAATTTTCAATTGTTTCCTTTCACTTCTTATTATTTTATCTGTAACTTTCCAACTATTGCTTTCAATTTTTCAATTATTGCCTTCCCCCTTTTGTTATCTTATCTGGGTCTTTCCGGTTGTTGCCTTCGCTTCTTTGTTGTTATCTTTTCTAAGTCTTTCTAACTGACTTCTTATTATCGTAGGAGAAAATTCAACGGACTAAGATTTTCTTTATATCTTGAAAAAAATTCATCGGACTAAGATTTTTTCATCCTTAGGAGAAACAAGTCATCGGACCAAGATGTTTATCTTAGGAGAGAAATTCATCGGACTAAGATTTGTTCATCTTAGGAGAAACAATGAACATCAGACTAAGATGTTTTTCTTAGGAGAAAATTCATCGGACTAAGATTTTTTTATCTTAGGAGAAATAATTTGTCGGACTAAGATTTTTTCATCTTAGGAGAAACAATTCATCGGACTAAGATATTTATCTTAGGAGAAAATTCATCGGACTAAGATTTTTTCATCTTAGGAGAAATAATTCATCTATGACGACCCAAAGGGTCATCAACGTAGTTCTCCCTTTCTCCGCGCTTCTGAGGCCTTGGAAACCTTGTTGGTGGTTACCTCAATTTGCGTGCGCAGTCCGGGTGCGAAGCCGGAAAGTTTTTATGTTAAAATATGTGAATTCTGTAAAAAAAATTGAAAAATTATGATATTAATATTATATAGTTAACTTTGGTCAGCATTTTGGGTAAACGGGCCCGGACCCGTGATGTGATGGTCCCGGGAGATCCGTAGAAAAATATGGGACTCGGGTATGTGCCTGGAGTCGAAATCCGAGGTCCAGAACCCCAGTAAAAGAATTTTTCTGTTAAATTGTTTTCTAAAATTAACAAGGAAAAATAGAAATGAAAATGAGTTAGAAAATATAGGTACCGGGCTCGTATTGTGGTTTCGACGCCCGGTACAAGTCTTAAATATGCGTTAAGCGCTATCTGTGAAATTTGGTCGAAATCAAGCATCGTTTGACGTGTTTCAAAGCTAAATAGCTAAAGTGGGAAGTTTATGAACTTTGAAATGAAAATTATGAGTTTTGGGGTTTGATTCTTTGAATTTGATGTTATTTAGGCGATTTGATCGCTCGACTAACTTCGTAGGATGTTATTGAATTAGTGTGTGTGTTTGGTTGGAAGCCCCGAGGGCTCAAGAGTGATTTCGGGGGTGGTTCGGGATGTTTTTACACTTAGAACACATCAGAATTTCTGCAATTTTTGCACAGGCCCTTTTCCCTTCGCGATCGCGATGATGCTCCGCGTTCGTGATGCCTTATGCCCAGTCTTCTTCGCGTTCGCGGAAGACCCACTGCGTTCGCGTAGTTCTGCCAAACCCCTTCTTCGCATTCGCAGGCCCCACCTCGTGTTCGCGTATAAGCCGGCCAGACCCCTTTTACTCTACGCGTTCGCGAACTTCACCCTCGCATCCACGATGCTTTGCCCCATCAGCCCTTCGCAAAGGCGTCCCAACCACGCAAACGCGAAGGGTAATTGCCCAGCGAATTATTTAAATTCCAGAACAGTGTTCACTTCGGGTTTCTTCCCATTATTTCACACGAGCTCTTCCCTAAGACCCTCCATATATGATTTTCAATCATTCCTTCTCCATAATCTCTTGGGTAAGTATTCTTAACTCCGTTTCCTCTTAATTTCTTCCATTAATCTTTAACTTCCTAGCCCTAAAGCATGAATTCAAGGTAGAAAATGGGGAATTTGGGTAGAACTAGGGATTTTGGGATTTTGGGTAATTCAACCTCAATTCGAGGTCGAATCTTAAAACAAATTACATATTTGAACTCGTGGGGTTATGAGTGATTGGGTTTTGGTCGGAGCCTCGAGTTTGGACTATGTGGGCCCGGAGTCGGATTTTGGTATTTTTGGAAGAATGATAGGAAATTCATTTCTAGGCTATGGAATTGTGTTTTTAAGCCATTATTGATAATATTGAGCTAATTATAGCTAGATATCGTTGTTTCGGAGTTGGATTCTAGAGGAAAGGCGGTGTTAGAGGCTTGATTGCTATTTTCGGACCGAGGTAAGTGTTTGATCTAACTTTGTCTTGAGGGAATAGGATTAGAGTGTTTTGATTTCTATTTGCTAAATGATCGAGTACGGTGTATAGGTATGGTGACGAGTATCTATACACCGGTGTCTAGCATGACCGTGAGTCTTAAATGCTTTTAATTCGAAAAATATGACACAACTGTCTTGCTAAATTGATAACTTCCATGTAAAGTGTTGCATAAGAATGAAATGAACTAAAATATTTTGTGAAGCAATGATTCCCTTGCCGGGACGAGTAGACTGTTACTATTGAATTCTCCCTTGCCGGGTAGTTGGGCTGTTAGTTGTACCCTTGCCGAGTTTAACTGTTATGTTGTTGTTTTTCCCTAATGGGACCTCCTTTGGAGAGATTATTAGTGTTATTCATTATAATATGGGATCATGTGGCACGCCCACTTATGAATTATAATATGGGATCGTGTGGCACGCCGACCACTTATGAATTATAATATGGGATCGTGTGGCACGCCGACCACTTATGAATTATAATATGGGATCGTGTGGCACACCGACCACTTATGAATTATGAATTGGGATCATGGGGCACGCCGACCACTTATGAATGATAATATGGGATCGTGTGGAACGCCGTCCACCTATGAAATATGAATTAAGATCGTGTGGCACGCCGGCCACTTATGCACTAATAAATGGTATCGTGTGGTTACATTGTTATATCTGTTTATTTGTTCTTTACTGTATCTCCCCGAGCATGTCCCTTTCCCCCTTTGTTGTTGGTATTTCCTTATTGTTATTTCCATTGTTTGTACATATATATATAGATATCTGCACAGGTTGATTTCGGTAGGTACTGTCTAGCCTCGTCACTACTTCGCCGGGGTTAGGCCAGGCACTTACCAGCACATGGGGTCGGTTGTGTTGATGCTACACTCTGTGTCTTTTGTGCACAGATCAGGACACAGCTTACGGACCGCAGCGGTAGGATTTTCTGGGAGCTATCTTCAGTCCAGGGACTCTCGAGGTAGCCTAGCTGGCATTCGCAGGCCGAAGTTCCTTTCTTTACTTTTGTTTGTTCATCTTGTATCAGGCAAACACTATTTTTGTTCATCTTGTATCAGGCAAACACTATGTATTTCTTTTTTAGACTTGTTTGTAGTATTCTGTAGTAGTCTGTGAGTAGTGACACCAGGTACTGGGTAGAAGTGAATTTTGAAAACTTCCGCATTTTTTCGTTTGCAGTTAATTAAGTATTTATAAGTCTTCCGCATGTGATTATAATTTTAGTTTATTATAATTGTTTAAAAGAAAGCAGTAGAAATGTTGTATGGAATGGCTTGCCTAGCTCCGACAGTAGGCACCATCACGACTCTCGATGGTGGGAAATTCGGGTCGTGGCATCATCGGACTAAGATTTTTTCAACTTAGGAGAAACAATTCATTGGACTAAGATTTTTTCATCTTAGGAGAAACAATTCATCGGACTAAGATGTTTATCTTAGGAGAGAAATTCATCGGACTAAGATGTTTATCTTAGGAGAGAAATTCATCGGACTAAGATTTGTTCATCTTAGGAGAAATAATTCATCGGACTAAGATGTTTATCTTAGGAGAAAATTCATCGGACTAAGATTTTTTCATCTTAGGAGAAACAATTTATCGGAATAAGATGTCTATTTTAGGAGAAAATTCATCGGACTAAGTTTTTTTCATATTAGGAGAAATAATTCATCGGACTAAGATTTTTTCATCTTAGGAGAAAAAATTCATCGGACTAAGATTTTTTCATCTTAGAAGAAACAATTCATCGGACTAAGATTTTTTCATCTTAGGAGAAACAATTCATCGGACTAAGATTTTTTCATCTTAGGAGAAACAATTCATCGGACTAAGATTTTTCATCTTAGGAGAAACAATTCATCGGACTAAGATGTTTGTCTTAGGAGAAAATTTGCACTGCTTTGTTCCTGTTACATACAAAGAAAAATTTTGTCAATTTTGAAAATGGTGGTCGGTTAATGACATTTTTGCTCGGGATGACTTCCTTCTTTAAAAGCTCTGTTTCACCCGACTGATTTGAATTTTGAGGGCGATTTCTTCTTCACTCAAAACTTGTGTTTTATTTCCTTAAAACCGCTGGGGATAATACTTCCTTCTGTTATCTTCCTACTTCCTCAAGTGGGTATCCGACTTCGACAACTTAAAAAGGTGACGCCTCCGTTCCACGGGCGGGCTCCCGACTTCAACAACTTAAAAAGGTAACACCTCCGTTCTACGGGCGGGCTCCCGACTTCAACAACTAAAAAAGGTAATGCCTCTGTTCTACGGGCGGGCTCCCGTTATCAACAACACTTTATCTGCATTCTATTACCGTGGTCCCCTTTTGACTCCTAAACCATTTCCTTCTACTTGAATTACCTCCTTTCAGAACTGCTTCCTTCAAAAACTCGTGTTGTTTTCCCTCTTAACTGTTGGGGATAATATTGCTAGGGAATTAATTATCTACCTGTTGGGGATAATACGGCTAGGGGAATCTCCTTTTTTCCCCTCCTTTTTTTTTGAAAACTACTTTCTTCAACTTTTATTTTCTCTCAACACTGCTGGGGATAAAAATATTATCAGCTGGTGATAACACTATCGAGGATAACTTTTATTTTCTCTCAACACTAATGGGGATAACACTGTTGATGATAACACTACTGGGGAATTTTATTCCTTTAAAACCGGTGCTTCATTCTTCTGGAAACTGCTGGGGATGACACTGGCTATTGCTTTTTCTGAACACAAGTTTTATCCCTTTGTTCTGTCCGCTGGGGATACAACTCCTTTCATTAAAACTTGTTATTTTCTTTCTTTCAACACCGCTGGGGATATCATTGGTTCAAAGACCACCTCCCTTGTGTCATCTGGTTTATTCCAAGGCTACGTCACTTAATGTTGGTGCTTTCCTTCCTCCTAAACTGATTTTCCAGAAAATTTTTGAAATGAAAAGAAAATTTTCTACCCCAGTTTGATAATCTTCCTTGTGGCATGCCTTTCCATCATCAATGCCATTTCCTTTTGCCTGGTTCAAATCAAAGAAAATTTGTTAGTTTAAAATGCGGTGGTTGGTTGTGATGCTCCTGCTAAGGATGGTTCTCCCTCTCTCCTTCCCTGCTTTGCGTTCCATTACACTATCAAAACTTGCTGGGGATGATGTTATTTGCTGGTCTTAGTATGACTTGTCCTGCCTTGCGTCGTCTGGCCATCTTGAAACTTGGCTGATAACTTCCGCCCTTCTTGACGACTCCTTATTCACAAACCTCTACCGTTGTTTTCCACTTTTATCCTCTTATCTGACCCCGTATATTTTCCATGATAGATGGTTCCCCTGGAAGATTTTGCAATGTTTTGCTGATAAACCACTTTCTTCGTTCATCCGTGTCTCTGAAAATACCCTTTTCTGCCGGGGATGTCCCTCCTCTTTTGTGGCATAGTTCGGGAACTGGCATTTCCCCGACCTTTGATTTGTTCATTGAACTTGGCCTTGAGGTCATTAACCTTCGCTTTTTGCTGGAGATATCCTCCGTGACATTGATCCATCACTTTTTCAATTTCCTCTTGCTGGGGAAAATCCTTTTTGACACTGGCCTTGCGCTTGTTTCTTCTTGACTTATACCACTTGGATGTTCTAATCAGATCTCGTCTTGCATAATTGGAAAGTTGATGGAAGGTTTTGAAGTCATTTCTCACTTGTTTTGACCAAACAGACTCTGTTGGAGAATTTTTTCGATGAAAGGAGAAAGATAAAAGGAAAAATAAAAGACAGAGGGAAACAATGACTCTCTAATAAGGAAAAATATGAAATAAAAACCTATCAAACGCGAATACCAACTCTAATGGCCATAACATGCACATATAGCCCATCCTCCGTCGTTAATTCGCCTTTCGCAATCTTTATCTGGTGATTTCCATCTGATTCTCACCCTTATTCGACTTGTAATGCCCGCAGGTTTTCACAAGTCTCTCTCATTTTGATTTCTCTCAGCTTACAATCGCCTCATTGTGCCTGTGAAGGTTTTCACCAACAAGAATCTCTCGTTTGTATTACTTTTTAGCTGGGGATTGGGGTGTTACCGCTAAGACTTTCTCATATTTCTTTTCTGCTGGGAATCAGAGTGCTACATTTTGATAAGATTCCCTCATTTGTCTGGCTTGGCCTCTTTTGAAGACTGATCGGAAGGTCTTTCTTTGGACCGTAATGTGGGATTTGGATAGGGCTAGAAAGAAAGGGTACTTGAAGGCTCGAAAACACATCAATTTGGTTTAAAATTACAACCTTCGGAACTAGATTATTTTATAATAAACACAATTTTTTTTTGCCCCAGTTTCTTGCTTGGGGATTTTTTATTTTTATTTACACTATGACCAAGCTGTGAAGCGCCTACGTATCCTCTTTGAGAAATTAGGTCAAACGTAGTTCCCAATTCCTCGTTGTTCTAATTTTCCCTTTCACTTATTATCATTTTTCTTTTTCTTTTCTTTATCTCTTTTGTTCTTTTCGTTGTTTTCTTCTTTTTTTTTCTCTTTTTTTTCTCTTTTTTTTTCTTTATCTTCCACGTTTGTGTTTCTAATCTTTGCTACTGATTCCGAAGGAGGGGTATGAAAGAAATAAAATAAGGCTCAAAGGGGTAACGAAGGATAAAGTGTTTAGATAGCAGAACGAAATGCCTTCGTCATTCCAATCTTCAAAACATGCCAAGCACAAACAACACGATTAACACTCGCTATATCTTCGGATTGTGCCATATCCACACATTCACATTTTGTCATTTTTAACGCATTGTTGGGCAACACTCTCTTTTCTGTTACCACGAACGACCCCCATTTCAACATGGCCAACCTTGCCTTTACGGTTTTCTTTATGTTTTACTTGCCCCAGTTTCACATGACTCGGGCTCCGAATAATCTCAAACCGTTCTTATTTCCTTTAAATGTCCTGATCACCTCCCAATGGTTTTATGATTAACCCTTAAGATTAGGCCCAAACTGTGTGCGCATGTCATGTCACTACAATCGACGTTTGAAGAAAAGACACAACAAAAGGATAAAAGAACTAAACAAAGAAAATGACTAGAAATAATAAAAGACAAATGCATGCATTAGATTAATGGTGAAGCGGTTCGAACAACAAAACAAACAAAACAAACCATAGTGCAACCCTGGAACAAACCTGAACGAAACTAAGCAAACCGCTATGACAAGAATGAAAAGATAAGAGGGTTTGACACAAGACAATATCCGAATTACAACCCTCAGAATAATTTGGACAACAGAAATGACCACAAAATAAACCACCAACAGTTCTACTCCGTCTAACCAAGGAATGGAGCATCTTCCCAATCACCAAGCACAGCATCTTAGCCACTGAGCCTCGCATTAATATTGCCAAGACCACTATCTACTTCAACATTTTCAGCTTCAGTCAGCAAGTTCCCGAGAGAATTTTCATACATCATGTCACCGGGCATCATCCCCACAAAGTGTGCATCGTCTGTGCAGATAAAGGATTTTGCGTGATGTATCGGGTGTCACTGTCTTGGGTCAGAATCAAGTTTTCCTGGATCATCCTTGGCCATTTGCCCATGCTTGACGCATTTTGATCATTTGTTGTTTCAGTATTCTATTTTCCTCGACTACGGTAGACTCTTGTCGACCCCTCTAACCCTGAGTCTCCTGAGCACTGGTAACTGCTTAGATGTCAGTTATCATTTTTTCTTGGATATTGCATTTCCAGCTTACCACAAACCAACCACCTCAACTTTCTTAACAATTCAAAACAAAACATGTTAGAATGGACTTCAGTTGGTCCTTATTATTATCAACATTTTTTTTCTTTTCCATTTTTCATTTCTTATTTGCTTTTTTGGTTGTGGTCGAATCTTATGGAGACTGCCTACGTATCATGACCCCGCATGAATCAGACCTTGCGTAGTTCAGGCAAATGAAAGGTAAACAACAATAAAACATATTTTGGAATTTTTAATTTTTCACAGTAAAACACGCTCTGATTACAGTGATAAAAAAAACTAACAAACTTAGACCGAACTAACAGACTCTGGTGAAAGACGAGATACATGCTTGAACATTAAACAACCCACATACTCTAATCAAAAGAAATAAAATTAAAAAGACAGACTGACAGATTCCTTCCCCTATATGCCAATCTTAACCAAATGGCTATTTTTGCAAACGTGGCCCCTTCCCAATTTCTCATGAATTTTGAGGCCGGGGAGGATCTATTTTATGACACTTTTACAAACTTGTCCGTTCTTTTATGAAAATAGCCTTTCGACAACTGAAAAATACTCTAAGGCTACTTCGGCAAGAACGGTTCAATACACTACCGAAGCTGGCTCGGCTTAATTTGACCCAAAAATCCAAACGGCATTCACTTGCCGACTGAATTTTTTTAATTGTTTTTTAAATTAAAATAAAAGACCTGGTTTTGCAAACACGGTCTATCAGCACCTCGCGGACGAAGATTTTAAGGCTGCGTTAGCTAACCGGCCAAAATCCTAAAAAATGACAAAAGGTGGTTGTTTATGCAAAGTCAGCCTTCCGGCGTCCTTTTCGAGAATATTCGGCTATTTTTGACAAAAGCAGCAGCACCCGATTTATTTATGACTCTTTTTCTTGTTTTTTCAAAATAAAACCCGATATTGCAAACACGACCTTACAGCGCCTCGGGGACGAAAATTTTAAGGCTGTGTGGGTCGACCAGCCAAAAATCTAAAAAATGACCAAGGATGGCCGTTTATGCAAAGTCAGCCTTCCGGCGTCCCTTTCGGGAACCTCGGCTATATTTGATAAGAACGGCATCACCCGACTTATTTATAACAAAATTAAAATTTGACATTTTTTGGCTATTTTTGCAAAAGGGAAGGTTGGACCCGATAAGGGTTACCTACGTATCTCACACCTTGTGAGAATCAAACCGGCGTAGTTCGGCCAAATAAAACAAACTACAATTGAAAACAAAACATTTTTCCAAGCAAAACGAACTATATTTTGAAGACTATTTTTCTTTTTTCTTTTTTTTTGTTCAAAATCATTGGCAACTAAAACGAACTATTTTTTTTCATTTTAAAACACATAAACTATTTTTTTTTTTAAAACAAATCACATTTTTTTTATTGGCAAATAAAGCAGATTATTTTGAAAATATTTTTTTCTTTTTTCAGTGGAAAATAAAACATCTATTTTGAAAAATAAAACTCTTTTTTTTCATTTTTCTCAAAATCCGGTAAAGTCTCGATACTACTTGGACATTGATATTTTCAAAACTAGTGAGTAACTCTCTTAAGCCTCTACACTGCTATTTTTCCTCTTTTTTTTTATTTTCCCCAATATTTAAAAGCCGGTCAACATGCAAGTCCGAAGCAGATGAATGCACAGGTAGCAAGTAAGATGCATCAGGATGGTCTTTTTCGTTTCAGGTACACCTGTCCTAGACAGACCCAACCCCTGTGTTGAGCCTTCAAAGTCAAATGCACATGATGCAAACAATCGTTCCTACTAGGGATCCGGCATGAGGCTTTGTTATTCTAGGTTTAAAACCTAGGTTTATTGTTCTAGACCTGGCTTACCCGAGCGGATAACTCGAGCCGAGGAGGGTCAGTGTACCGGTAGTATTTCTTTCCGGCTTAACTGGTGGTGCTCCCCGTCTAAAACACGTGTGACTAAAATCCTTCATCGGGTGCCAAGCACCTCGGTTATCTCAAAGAAAGTGGGCTATATCAAGCAAATGCCCAATTTTAATTTCAAGAAGACTCAGAGGGGGTGCGTGAGAAGACAGTTTATATGCACAGTTCAAAAATTATCAAAGCGGTAAAAGCAACATTTAACACATTAAAACCAACATCAAATAAAAATTAGATAATAAATAAGCCAAATACAACAATTATTCCAAGCTCGAATTTCTAACCGTGAACCAATAGTTCTGGGTTTTGACTCCCCAGCAGAGTCGCCAGAGCTAACACACCTCCTTTTTCCGCTACCGCACCCCGCAAGGGTGTAGTAAAGGGAGTTTTTTCCAATTAAATGACAATCAAAATGGGATTATTATTAAAGATTCAGAGTCGCCACTTGGAAGATTTATGGTGTCCTAAGTCACCGATTGAATCCCGAATCGAGGAAAAGATTGACTCTGTATTACAGTCTGCGAACCAGAAATCCGGATAAGGAATTCTGTTAACCCGGGAGAAGGTGTTAGGCATTCCCGAGTTCCGTGGTTCTAGCACGGACGCTCAATGATTACATTCGGCTTAAATTATCTGATTTTAATACATGTTCGAACCTTTGTGTATTTTTACCTTTTAACCGCTTTTGATTATTATTGTTTTATAAGAATTACAACGTCGTGAAAACGCGTCTCGAACCACGTCACATCAATATACCCATGGTTATTGACACATTTCAACTCCGTTGAGATTTGAATTTGGGTCACATAAATGTGCACCCGAGTTTAAGAAGGTAAAATTATTAAGCACGCGCCTAAATAAACTAACGCGATATTATTTTGGGGAAGGCCGTGAAGTTCGCTAAACGGCCCGTCCCGAAATCTGAGTATTTATTATAATCATTTATGGAGGGCCCGCAATTTATGCGTTTTATTCGGTGAGGCTCGTCTCATATTTTATTTAAATCCTAAAGCAACTATGATTTTCTATTTGTTTTTGTCTCTAAAATAAAAATCCTAATTAATTGCATGGTTTAATAATTATTATAATTGAGTCATGAACACAACCCGTTTGAAATCAGAACCTAAGTACGCATATGGGCAGGCCAACGGTTTATTTAAACGTCTATTTACATTTTTTATTTCACGATCCTATTTTCTTATTCCTTTATTTATTGGTGCAAATTACTAAAGTTCAAAAGTTTAAAAGAGGAATCGGAATTTGACAACAAGGTAAACTAAATATTCTCAAACTATTTCAAACTCACATTATTAGATGAACTAGTCTATTGGAATTAACTGCATGAAACCCAAAACCATTTGGAACTTGTTTTTACAACTATTGAAATTAAAACTAACATCAATCCCCGACATTTGAAACCTAATGTTATTCAGCATGCTATTCAAATTAACATGACCCGACCACTCATCTCGCGATTTCATACTTGCACTACTGGGCTAGCCTACTGAAACACACTTACTGGAATCAATGAAATGTCTTAACTGTCATAAACATGGGAAGCCACAGTTTATACAATCCATTCCTATTTGCAGAAACTAATAATAGGCTAAAAGGCACAGGCAGTCCACTTATACAACTATCAATTAGTTACAAGTAAAAATCTATACTCAATGTCAAATTAAATATACAATGTAATTCAACACGAAACTTGGCAACATTTCATTTTCATTTTCATCTTCAACTTCAGGTTTATATCAGTACATGATTTCAGAGTGTGTACCTGGATAATGAAAATAGAACGAGAAGGAGGAGTCAGCAACTATGCGACTGTAATACAACAGTAATTCACAGTAGCAATTTGAAGTTCCAAACAGCCACAAACACTAACCCAGAAAATTTGTAAAACTAGACAGCAACATTCATCACCCCAAATAGACTCAATTGATCGTGAGTTAAACCAAAAATGGACCGGCAAACAACTGAACAATATCAACAGACTAAGCCCCCACCCAACCACTGACTTAGTTAGATCACAAACCATTTGAAATCCCACCAGTGTACTTCATATGAGCTTTAGCCCTCAGAACAGAAGAAAACTTGATCAAATTTGAAACCAGGAAATAATGTAACAGTGATTTTGGTATTTTCAAACTTAAACAATTCTCAGGGTATCTCTAACCTTAGTCTGCTTTTCTCTCCTTTTCCTTATTCAACTGATCCAGAAGAGCCCCCCAAACTCTCTTCTCTTTTCCTCTCAGTATTCTATATTTCTTAAAGCTCCTTGTGTATCAATGTGTTTAACCTCTATTCTCTTAGCTCTAAGAATCTCCAAGAACTTCTCTCTATTTCCAAAAACAGTCCCCCTATTCTGTCCAGACCTCTCTCATTTTACATCCCAAAAACAGGACCTGCCAGCTCTTAGGAGCACTCCCCTTCTTGAGAAATGGATCAGCCCATAATATTCTCTATCACCACATTACTCCATGTCTTATTCATTTTTAATTCCATTAGGCATGGGCAGCCTATTGTTTAATCAATCCCTTTACCTCCCCATTATGTTTTGTTCCCCACTATTTATTAAACAAATGTATTAGTTTAATATTACACTTAACACATCTTGGGCAGAACTTAAACTAACCATTTTTTAATCACAAAACACCCCTGAAACTACGTGAATATTACTGTCCTACCTTGACCTCTTTAATCTATTATTAAATCTCTATAAGTTATAACCTGTTCAAACCTATCAACTATCCAAAGCTGATTACTAACCACCAAATTACAACAGCTATAAACCAATTCCACCTATCAATCAATCAGTAGTTCAAGGCAGAAAATCAGATCAAATCAAATGGCATCAAAGAAAAGGGAACGAGTTGATCATATTGGGAACCAATCATGATCAACTCAGACAAAAGAACAAGCAAGGAGCCAATCAGTAGGATGAATCAACCAAGAACAGGGGATCAAAACGATACACATTGAAATAATACTACCGGAAACAGCTTGGAGTAGTCATAGTTTGCACAAGAGACCTATTGATACTTGCCTAAATCGAAACTCCAGAAAATACAAAGCAGAAACAAACAACCAGAATGAAACAAACAAACAGGTGATTCGAGTGGCTTTGAACAAAACAGGGAGCTATAAGGAAACTAACTAATCGACTAAGCTATTCAAATCGATTACATAGTTTATAACATATAATCAACAACTGACAGAAGCAAACTAGACCAAATAAAAGGTCTGATGGAGAAGAAGAAAAGAGATGAACAAGACTGAACTACAACTAAACTAAACAGTAACAAAAATAGAACAAACAGGAAAGGAAAAATACCTCAAAAAATCAGAAACTAGACGAACCCATGTTCGAACTCTGACTCGAGCCTTTTGGGGTAAAAACGGACTTTAATCGAGTGTTCTTGACTGAGAACACTCGACTAAAGTCGATTGAGACCCCAATTTCTTTTCTTTTCGGACAGACCCCAGGTTTGGTCTCGTTTAGGGTTTTTTATTCGATTTGGGATTCGAGCGGTTCCAACGAGATTCGAACAGAACCAATGGTGGTTTAGGAGTGAGGAAGGTCGGGTGGGTATCTGGTGTGAGTTTGGGGGTGGATTGGTCAGTCTAGGGCTTTTGCTCGAATCTTCGATTGAAGATTCGAGACGGTTGGTGATGATTCGAGTTTAACGGAACATAGATTTGGGTTGAGGGGGTCAAGGTGCTCTAGGGGTGTTAGTTTGGTGACCGGCGGACCTCAGGCCGCCGGGTTTCAGGCGAAGGCATATGGGGGCAGCTAGGGTTTCATGGAGGGTGTTCATCTTTGAGTTTGAGAGAGACGATGGGGTGGGTTTGGCTATGGGGGGCGGGGTAAGGATTAGGCTTATCTATGGGAGAAGGGAACGAATCCTGGCCATTTGATCCAATAAGATCAACGGCTAGGATCAGGGAAATTAACCCAACGACATCGTTTGTTTTAAGTAGGGAGGTCGGTTGGAACCGGGTAACGGGTTAGGCCAGGGAATGGGCAAGAGAGGGTTGATCTTGGCCGTTGATCAATTTGAGATCAACGGCCCAGATCAAGCGTGACCGATACGACGTCATTTGGATATATCCGGAGACGGACTGGACCTGGGGTCGTTTGGGCCTGACTTTAATTTTAAAATGTCAGGCCCAGTTCTGAATTTGTTCTTTATCTCAATTGTTTTTCTTTTCTTTTATTTTTCCTTTTAATTCCTAATTATCAAAAATTCTAAATTAAATTATAAAAACAAAATTATCTTAGAAAAATATTAATTAACCCTTAATAATAATTATCACACAAGATTAAATATCAATTAAAAACAAAATCACACAATTGGACAATAGAATGATAAAAATATAAAAATATATATTTTTTGTGATTTTCTTTCTTTTGAAGCCAAATATGGTTTAAGTAATTCTTAATCGTAAAAATAAAATTCTAAGTGCACATGCAACATATTTTTTTGTATTTTCAATTAATTAAAATAAGATGAACATTCACAGACAAAAATACAAATAATTATCCAAAATGTCACGCAAATTCTCAAAATTGTACACAAAGAAAATTTTTGTTTTATTTTTTATTTCTTTTGGAGTAGTTTTCGTGAAGCAAAAATCACGTGCTCACAAGAATAATTAGGTGTCGCTCAGTGCATGACGTACCGGTTGTGTTTTATCGGGTTTACGTGGTGTGTGTTATTTGTTTCACCGTGGGTGTAATGATTTGCTTTGGTTCCAGACATCAAATTTTGCATGGCTATCGATTTTGATCATAGTGACTTGAGGTGTTCCATGTGTAGCAGTGTTTATATAGGATCGCGCATTGTAGCGAGGCTACGTGGGGATATGACCTTTCGAGGTAGATTCATGTATTCTATTTCTATGATGTGAGACAAGGTCTCAGCTTTGTGTTCTGATGGTACTGATGAGCTTGAGGTACAGCTCTTTCGTTTGGGGTCATTTTCATGATTTGAGTATGTTCAAATCGTTTCTTATCGGTGCGCGAATTATGCGAGTTGTGGCTTAGGCCTACATTGATGTGTCATATCACCAGAGTGATGTGTTGGATTCGAGGTGATCGTTAGGGTCATCAATGAATACGACCGAATTTGATTTTAGCTTATTGGAAGGATAATATTGAGGTTCGGCTTAGAAATCTACTGTGGTATTAGCCAAAAAGGGAAGTGACCTTATGAATAGTTGATCTGAGAAATAGTTATGGGTTATTACGTGTTTCAATTATCAGTATATAGAAGTGTGGAATAAGACCTTAGTTGATAAGAGGTTTTCTACTGATATTTGGGTGTTGTGTGCAGCTGCTGTGAATAGAAGTTATCGTTTCGAGTGTTTGAATTATGTGGTATATCATATAATTGCACCTGAGGTTGCAGGTATAGGTTATTACACCTAGTTCTTGCTTATTCTGAATAGAGATGTGAGGTTCTGATCTTGTGTATGATTTTGGAATGTGAAATGTGGTTCTATGGCTTATGGGCTAGATTGGATGGTGAAATTTCAGTTACAATGTATTATCGGACCTATATGAGATAGGGTGACGTGGGACCACCCCCGGGTATATGCATGGTAAGGTTATTCAGCGATTGGTTGGATTTTAGAACAACTCTAGGTACGTTCGAGGACGAACGTGTGTTTAAGTGGTGGAGGATGTAACTACCCGGCCAGTCGTTTTGAGCTTTTGCACTTTGATCGCCAGTTCTCAGTCATGACTTGCCCCGTGTTATGTATTATAACGAATGTAGATCGTTGGTTATGGTTTTCAGGAAATTTTGGGATGAATTTGAAAGAACAGTTTCAGTTGAAAGCTTTGAATTTGAAAGGTTTGACCGAGAGTTGACTTATTTGTATATGAGCTCGGATTGGAGTTTTTATGATGTGGTTAGCTTCGTTAGTTGATTTGTGACTTAGGAGTGTGATCGAAAGTGATTTTGGAGGTCCGGTGTAGAATTAGGCTTGAATTGACAAAGTTAGTATTTTGGTGAATTATGGTTGATAGGTGAAATTTTGATCCGAGGTTTGGAATAGAATTACGAGAGTTTCTGCAGCTTCGTTAAGTGGTTTGGGATGTGTGTGTAAAGTTTCAGGTCATTCGGACGTTGTTTGGTTGGGTTTTTTATCGAATGCGTGTTTCGGAAGTTTTAGAAGAACTTAGGCTTGAATCCGATGTAATTTGATGGTTTTGGTGTTGGTTGAGGTGTTTTGATGATTGGAGCAAGTTTGAATGATGTTTTCGGATTGGTTGGATCTTTTGGTTGAGGTCTCGGAGACCTCGGGGTGATTTCGGATGGCCATCGGGATGAATTTTGGACTTGTTGCATTTCTGAAGTTGCTGGGTTCTGGTATTTTCGCATCTGTGAGAAAGGGGCCGCAGATGCGGTACCGAAGATGCGAAGACGGGATCGCATGTGTGAATTTTTACCATTTGGGGGATTTCCGCAGGAGCGGATTATTTTTGCAGATGCGGTATCCGCGGGTGCGGACATTGACCGCAAAGCGGTCCGCGCGTTTAAGAGGAGTTCCGCAGGAGCGGATGCTTGACCGCAGAAGCGGGGTTCGCAGAAGCGGGGTTCGCAGAAGCGAAACTTAACCACAGAAGCGGTCCTGGGCAATAGTGAAGATCCGCAGAAGCGGAGGGAATTCCGCATAAGCGGTAACCACATATGCGGTATATTGATCGCAGATGCGAAAAGGGCTGGACAGAAAGGGGTTTTAAAGGTTCATTTTCTTTCGCGAGCTAAGGTATTTTTTCACCATTTTTGAGTAACCTTGGGAGCTTTTGGACGGAAATTGAAGGGGATTTCGACTGGGTGTGATTGGAGGTGAGTTCTATGACCTAAATACATTATTTAATGGAAGAATTAACCTAGAAATTTATGGAAATTCATCAAAAATGGGGAAAAGCTAGGGCTTGGATTTTGATATTTCAAAGTGGGTTTTGACGGGTCATTTGAGCTCGGATTTGGGAGTTCTTGATATGTATAGACTTGTGAAGAGATAAGGAGTCCATTGATGTTAAATTTTTTGGAATTCGAGAAATGGGCTCGGGGCTCGGGTTTTGCAAATTTCGTAATTTTCGATGTTTTTCGATTCTTTACAATTGGGTTATATTCTCTTAGCCTATTGTGATGTATTCATTGTGGTTTTGATTAGATTCGACGCGCGAGGAGGCTGATTTGAGAGGCAAGGGCATAGCGAGCTAGGATTTTGGCTGGCTTGAGGTGAGTAATGATTGTAAATGATATCCTGATGAGTTTGAAACCCCGGATTGCCTACTGTAGTGCTATATTGAGGTGACCTGCACGCCAGATAGCGAGCGTGGGGTAGAGCACCGTTGGGGATTGTGACTTGGTTTGTCCCGATTTATGATTTTACCGCGTATTTGACTGAAACTTATTTGTTATTATCATGATTTGGGCTAATTGCCATATTTGGGCTTCATGCTAATTATTTGAACCCTTCGGGTATTTTATCACTGTTTTCTCACTATTTTGATGCATTATTTGAACTCAGTCCCGCTGAAATCTACTATTTTACAACTCAGCCAATTTTACTTAGGTTTGAAACTTAAATGATATTTCTAAATGATATTTTGGGCTGAGAACTACTGTTTTACAAATGCCCAAGGGGCTTGTGATGATTTTCGAACTGAATGAGGCCGAGGGCCATATGTGAGGATATGCTGAGTGATATGAGGCCGAGGGCCTGAGATACTTTATGTGCCACGAGGTGACTTGAGTGATGTGAGGAGGTTTTCAGGCCTTATGAGTGACGTGAGGAGGCTTTCAGGCCTTATGAGTGATGTGAGGAGGCTTTCAGCCTTAAGAGTGATGTGAGGAGGCTTTCAGGCCTTATGACTGATGTGAGGACATTATGAGTGACGTGAGAAGGCTTTCAGGCCTTATTTTATATACCACGAGGTGGCTTGCTATTGCGCTTGGACTGTAAGGGGCCCCTCCCCGAGTCTGCACACTCCCAGTGAGCGTCATCGACGATATATGGATCGGGTTGTACGCCGCAGCGAGATGTGGATCGGGCTGCATGCCGCATCGGTTACTATATGATACTATTCTGAGAGTGATTGGAGAGAGAGAGCCCGAGGGGCTGAGAGTGTTCAGAGAGTGAGCCCGATGGGCTGATACTGTTTTGAGATATTGCCCAAGGGGCGAACTTTTATGTGCTTATTTTGCATATTTACTTGCCTTTTTACCTGTTATACTGTGATATTTGTGCCCGAGTGATGAATTTTTTGTGCTTATCGACACTAACTATTTTGAAATTATTTCATAACTATTGGAGAGATCATTTTTAAAAAGAGATTTAACTGAGCCAAGGGATTTCCAAAGATTTCTCAGCTTCACTGTTTTCTCAAAGGATTGTACCCTGCTTCTATACAGCACGTTGGTTGCTTTACGAGATTTTTTACTGCTCAGTTGTTATTTAACTTTATTACTCACTGAGTTGGAGTACTCACTTTACTCCTTGCACCTCGTGTGCAGATGCAGGTACCTATTCACCCGGTAGCGGATTTTGGACCGATCAGAGGCAGAGTTATATGAGAAGGGAGGTGACTGTCAGCGTTCGCAGCACCATATTTTTCTCTTTTGTTTATTATTCTGATTTTGTACATTTAGACCCTGTAGTGGATTTACATTATGATAGATGCTCATGACTTGTGATACCTCGATTAGGGTTGTGTTGTGTTGGCTTTCCGCTAATTAAATCCTATTAAGTCATATTTACGATGTTTATTTATGTGTAACTACTTTTTGAAAGGTCGAGTTGGGTTAGTTGGCTGGCCTCGTCTTCACGAGAGGCGTCATCACGATCAGTGCGGGGTTTGGGTCGTGACAAAGATCAAATAAGTCTTATTATTCTATATATCTCGATACTGAAAATATTTATTTACATAACTTTTTCCTTTTCTTTTACTTTTTTGTTAATGTTATTGCATTACCGTAACATAAAATTATCCATATCGTGTCTGCTACTTCCATTATAATATATTATAGCCGAATTTAGTTTTTTTCTTGTAATAAATTTTTTGTTTGGTTTTATTCTTTTATTATACTTCTCAGTTTATTATCTAAATTTGTCAATAATATTTTAAGTATTATTTATTTAATATAGGCATTTTATTTTAAACTTAATTCAAAGTATAAAACTTACACTCTCTATTTTTCTTTTTTTTTTTATATTTCCTACTATAAAACTTTTATATAATCATTTCATTTGGTGTTTAATATAATAATATATTAAAAATAGAAGTGCATATGCTCATACTTTATATTTCACCGAAATTTAGAAGTATCTTTTTTCATCCTTGGAGTTTTCTTTACTTATTCAAAAGCTTGGATATGATTTGAACTTTTTGGTGTAACAAATAAATAGACAAAAGATATGCGATTATTATTATTATTAGTAGTAGTAGAAGTAATAATAGTATATGCTAAAATTAATTTTCTATATATCTTTATTTATATATATGATAGATTTAAGATTAATTTATTTGAATGAATAAAATCACAAAGCCGCTTGGTTTGTTGCCGATAAAAATAATTTCTTCAATCGTTATTCCCCCTCAAAATCAACATAATGTTATTATTTAATCTAAAAAATAAAATTATTTATATTTAATGTTGGATAAATTCTAATAGATATATATGGTTAATCAAATACCGATTTAAAAAAGATACATACTTGCAAGATATTGTATTCAAGGTAAATCAAACTTGTAACATATAAGAGTCAAAATCTATCTCAATCCCCCTTTTAATTGATAATATTCACTATAATGAAGCAGCCTAAACGGAATTGAAATAATTAAAGATCCATAATAAAATTAAATTTAAAATTGCCATATAAGATTCAAGGATGAACTGAATAGTAAAAGATTTAATTTAGTAAATGGGATTGCATATATAGTTCTTAACCTATTTTTTTCTTATTTGATAATATCCATATAAATTCTCCTTAATTATTTGATAATATCCCTACAAACTCTCCTTAATAGTGTCAAGTGGCTTTTTAATAGCTTGCCACTTGGCTTAACCATAATATCAATATATATCCCCCTCTTTTTGTCATTTCTTTCTACTATAATATTTGATTAATTTTCTCAATTTGTAAGTTACTGATAATTCAAATAATGTAATATTTTTTATTAAATTAAATAATGTATCTTTAGAAAAATTTATTTACTATCTTCCCATTTAAATTAAAATAATCTTACCTTTCAATTTAAATTAAATGTTATTATATATATTGTCCGAAATTGCCAAATTTTTTTATAATAGCTTGTCACTTTGCTTAATCACAATGCAAATATTATTTCTTTATAGATTGAAATTATTTTATTTTAATTCAAAATTTCTTAATTTTTAATTTAATATATTTATTACATATATTTTTACAATGTAAAACTTGATTTGAACAACTTAAGAAAATACGTGAATTAGGATTAAAGATTACTTGTGTTAATTAATTTTCCTCCTTCTTTCCATTAATTATTAAAGGGAAGTAAAGTAAATCAAAATTTGAATTAATTTGTTTCCATTTTGATTTCAATAATTAATTATCTCTTTATTCTAAGTTTGCCAAGTGACTTCTTAATAGCTAGTCACTTGGCTTAACTATAATGCGAACTTTCTTGCATATATATATACTAGTATCTATGAACGTGCGTTGCACGTTAATAATGGCACGTGATGGTTTGAACACTTAAATCATATAAAATATTATTAAATTAGCATAATACGTGAATTCAAAATGAAAGGACATCATTAGAACTTACATAAATAATCAATTTAGTCACATTAGTTAGATAATTATATATTACATTTAAAAGTATTTGATGTGATGACATCTTACTGTACACTTCTTTGTAGATGATATTTTTTTGTTTATGTTTCCTTCTAATGCTTTGATTGCTCTACCATAACCAAAACTCTTATTGTACAATATTGATATTCCTCTTGAAAGTGCAATATATAATTGTTCGTGCAAGAAAATATATTGCAATAAATATAGTCTAATATTTAGGATGTTTGTCCTTGTGCTTTATTTATCATAATTATAAAATATAAACATACCTTAAATTAGTTTCACACAAATTTAAAAGGATAGTCTTTAGTTTCGGAAGACGAAAGTTGAATTCGAGGATAAATATATACTTAGAAGTATATAGACCAGTATCATAACTTTTCCATATATTACGTTATTGTCAAAACTTCTATATACTATCTATATGCCATTACATAAGCTATTCGGCGGATCTAAGTTTTTCAGTAGCATGATAGGCATATATTTTTTTCAAAATCAATATATATGCAATGCAAGATCAATTTTAACTTAGTATATTATATATATATAGTGACACTAACATATGTAAGAATTAATAAACTTGACAACAAACATGTGTGATAGAAGGTCATTTGGTATTAAAGTACTTAAGTATTCTTCTTGGTAGTAATTGTTGTTATCATCTTTTGCTGAGTCAAAAACTGAAAAATATTTTATTTTTACCATAAATTTTCGCAATAAACCTTTTATTTAGTCGATCAATATATTTATTTATGCTGGCTAAGATACCTTTTAAATTCTATCATGTAATTTTCACAAATTATATTTTAATACAATGATAGAAATTTTTCCTTTTTAAATGCACCATTATTGTAATCATCTTTTATTAGATGTTCTTCTTCATTTCCGACACGAAGCAAGAATTTAGAATAATGGATCTGTTCTTACTTTCTATTTCTTGTTAGTTGAATTTTTTTCATTTGAGGCCATAAGTCTAACCTAGCAAGCTAGTTTTTACAGTCTCTGCTTTCCTCGATTTTGGAACTATTAGCACTTGACAGAAATCATCTTCCAAATTATTAATTTTTTACCACACAGTTCATTGATATTCAACATATCTCCAGAACTCCGGGCAATTATTTCAATCGTTTGAGACTTAGCCATAAGTGCTTCATTCCATATTATCAATTTTGCTTTCCTTATAAATTTAGCAATATTATTCTATTTTGATATATTTGTGATGTTTATTTCAGTTGTTTGAAGAGGTATAAAATCTAAAGTGAGTGACCTCATAATAAAATCGTTTCTAGTACATCATCTGTTATTATTGCTAACAGTATCATGTCATCTTGATTGATATTTGCACGTCTGCATGACATAGAAAATATTATTTCGATTCTGTCGGAGACATCTACAAAAGATAATCCAGCTTTAACAAAGTTGACTCTTTATAATATAGTCTTGAAAGCTTGTTCCTGTTCAGGATTTAGCTTTGATTATGCTTTAACAGCCAATTGTATGGCCATTTGATTCTTAATATTGTACTAACCTTTTTTAGTTTGTGTTCTAACCCTCTTTTTTATGGAACAAAGTTATTTACTTTAAGATTATTTTTAACTTGAATAAGAATTTTACTCATATGATAAATTTAAAAAATAATTAAAGTGGATTCTTGCTAAATAATTAATTATTTGTTTTTATATAAAAAATTATTTTATGTTGATTCAAATCTTAATATTAGTTAATCTCTTATTTTGAATATTTAATTTTAATTATAATTTTATCCACCGTAAAATTTATTTTCAAAGAGTAAAAGATTGACATAATATTTAGATATTTATGTTTGTAGAATTATTAGTGGTATTGACTCTTACCAACCATTTTCTTCTTTCTCTCTCTCCCTCTCTCTCTCTCTCTCTCACACACACACACACGCACACAAAATTTTTTTAGTTGTTGTTTAATAATTGAGGGTACACGAAAACTTAATTAAAAAACATTATTTGGTTAGAAAAATAGTTTAAAGATAATATAAAAATACATTTCATAGATTTTTTTTCTTCTCAATTTTAACTCTTTATGCAGTCCATTTAATATTACTTTTAT
>MU779610.1:0-16385 GCA_026770625.1 Nicotiana glauca | reverse complement strand
CCCCCCCCCCCCGAAAACCAGCCCTTTTCCCTCTCCCGTTTTACCAGCCTCTTATCTAAGTTTATCTTTAATGTTAGATGTAGGGGTGGTCAAATCGAATCGGAAAATCTTACTAAACCGATTAATAAATGTGATTAGGTTTGAGTTAATTTGGTTTGGTATTGCGTAAAAAAATCCGAACCAAATCGACATATAAATATATAATTTTTATATATACTTTTATCACTTTTTATTGAATTTTCTTTTTAAAAAATGTGTAAAAATATTTGAGATCCTCTTAGGGGATGTAAGAATTAACAGAACTATGAAGTACATTCATTTTTATTTACTATAAATAATGGGTTGTATCACTTTTTATCAAGTCTATCTTTTTCGAATTTAAAATGGTATTTCGATAATTTTAAACTAAATAGAATATATCATTGCTTAGGTATCATCTTGATTTTTATGTTTAATTATTAAACTTGGTTAACCTTGAAGCGTATATTAATGAAAAATTATTATTAGACAATTAAAAAAATTACTATCATGTTTTACTAAAAAAAATTCTCCAATAAGAATATTTTAATAGATCATTTGTTAATTTTTTTTAATTTTTACTAAACATATATTCACTTATCAAAAATTCATTTATAACTTTAACAAAGTAAGATTGAAAAATATTCATGAAACAGAAAAATTCGAAAACCCCGACAAAATTGAACCATTCCAATTCGATATAGCTGGTTGGATTTGGTTTTGATAAAAATCGAATCAACTCGATCCATGTACAACCCTATAGTTAGAAGACTTGAGTCCCTTCCTTTTCCTCCAATTTCTTCATACGGAGTTTACAAGTTTACCCATTAATTCCCTTTCCGCCATTATTTCCGGTCAAGCAATTTGTGAGAGTAGAAAAATTACATCTAATACGTAATTTTCTATTCTATGTATTTTTCACGTTAATTACTCAATTCTTCCCCTTTCTTCAACATTATTGTTTTGATTTAGATAGTGTATATGATCAAAACCGGACTCATATATTGTATGATTGATCGAGACCAAAACATGATGGATTGAAAATCGATCTCGGGTTCTATCGAACCACAGTACAAAGCCAGAACATGCATCTTCAAGATCTTCTAGCCTGTGACTCCGAAATCGACCGCGACTTCGAATAAGCTCGAAGAAGCACCATCGGATCTAATAACGGAAGGCTGAAATATCCGCAACCGGTCAGATATCACGGTGGAAATCTCGGCACGTATCAATGAGAGACTGATTAATTAGCAAATTATGATATTTCTTACCTTTTATAGAATTGTATTTAAAGCAGGACTCCCCTACTATATAAATGGGACTTGACTCTTTGTAATGGACATTGTAACACACATTAAAAGGCAGTATAATGTTATTCCTAGTTCTCATTATCCTGCTATTCTGTTCCTACATCGATTGAGGCTATTTCAGTTTCGACTGTGACTAAACTTCAAGGCTAATATTGTTCAACTTGTGTGGTTTGCATTTATTTTCTGTCATTAATTTCAGTACAAATCCTGTTTTCTCAATTTGTATCAAGTTAAATCACGTGTCCTTAAAACCGCATATAAATTCAATTGTTATCTATTTTTTAGGATAAACTGTTGTGCGCCCACTATGGGGCAAAGGATAACAGTGGTTATTTGATACAAATTTCCATAACACACACTATCTTTCACTTATTCTTTGAAGTGTCTTTGATTTCAGGCTTAAACTCAAAATGTCTAACTCTAAATTAGCACCTTTACCTACTGACGATGAATCTGGTTATCACGGTGAAAATAATAACATAGCGCCTGATAACGAGGTACTGCCGTTAATCACGTCGTAATTTCAATGGTGGACCCGTTGGATGCTAACTCGCATGTCGCTACCAACACAAGCCTCCCTACTGACCTTGAGAATAACATCTATGGTGGAGCCCGTTCAATGGCACAGAATAATCAACGCAATGAAGGAGATGGGGTCAATATATAGATGATCTTCGAAATGTTGCAGGCTCAACATGCGGCAATAACTCAGTTACAAACTAGAGACGTGAATCGAACATGATCGAGCCTGACCTCTTGAGATCACTCGCGTGAAGGAACCGGTCATGGAAAGGTCAAATGGGAACGAGTCGGGTAGTAACCCCAAAATCATAAAAATGCTCGAGGAGCTAACAAAACGAATAGAATCAAGGGGAAAAATCAAAACAAGCGACAAAAAAGTGGAAACATACAATTCTAGGGTCGACCAGATTCCAGGAGACCCTCCAATATTGAAAGGCATGGACTCCAAGAAGTTTGTACCGAAGTCTTTCCCTCCGAGCGCGGCTCCAAAGCCGATCCCTTAAAAAATTCACATGCCAGATAGTCCTAAGTACAACAAAACGACTAACCCAAACGAGCACGTCATCCATACACATGCGTCATCAAAGGAAATAACATGGAGGATGATGAGATCGAGTATGTCTTATTGAAGAAATTCGGGGAGACCTTGTCAAAATGAGCCATGATATGGTATCACAATTCACCCCCTAATTCTATTGATTCATTTGCTATGATTGGAGACTCTTTTGTGAAGGCACATGTTGAAGCTATCAATGTCGAAACTAGGAAATTAGACCTCATCAAAGTGAGGCAAAAGGATAATGAAATACTCAGAGAGTTCGTATCTTGATTTCAAATGGAATGGATGAACTTTCCACCAGTCGCTAATGATTGGGCCGTTCAAGCTTTTACCCAAGGACTCAATGTTCGAAGCTTAGTGGCTTCACAACAATTGAAGCAAAATCTGATAGAATATCCGGTTGTCACTTGGGTTGATGTGCATAACTGATATCAATCAAAGATCAGGGTCGAAAATGATCAAATGAGGGCTCCTTTCGGGTCTGTTTATCCTGTTAGACCCGTCAACAAATCCAAGAGAGATATTGAACGGGAACCAAGGTTGAACAGGGATCAGTATCAGTCGTACATTAAAGATCGAAGAAGCAATGGGTCTGGACAAAGTTCTATACAGAATGAAAGATAAAATGACCGAGACTTAAATAACCGGGGACTCATGGGCAAGAATGGTTTCGACGGGCCTGTCGGACCCAAAGAAGCACCGAGGTTATCAGAATACAACTTTAATGTAGATGATGTTACTATCGTATCAGCTATCATACGCATCAAAGATACCAAATGGCCTCGACCTCTACAATTTGACCCAGCCCAAAGGGACCCAAACCAAATGTGCAAATATCATGGTACTCACGGAGAACAGAAGATTGTCGGCAATTGAGGGAGGAGGTAGCATGGTTATTCAAAAATGGGCATCTTCGAGAGTTCTTGAGCGACCGAGCCAATAATCATTTCAGAAATAGGGACTCCGATAAATAAACCGAGCAAGAAGAGTCTCAACATATTATTCACATGATCATCGGAGGGGTCGATGTTCCTTAAGGTCCGATGTTAAAGCGCACCAAAGTATCCATCATGAGGGAGAAACAGACCCGAGATTACATACCAGAAGGAACTTTATCTTTCAACGATGAGGACGTAAAAGGAATCATGCAGCCCCATAACGATGTACTAGTAATATCTGTACTCATGAATAAATCTCGAGTTAAACGTGTGTTAATTGATCTAGGTAGCTCGGCCAACATCATTCGATCGAGGGTCGTAGAACAACTTGGCCTACGGGACCAAATCATGCTTGCAGCCTGAGTGCTAAACGGGTTCAACATGGCTTGTGAAACTACTACGGGAGAAATAACATTACCAGTAAACACTGCAGGAACCATCTAGGGAATCAAGTTTTATGTGATCGAAGGGGATGTGAAGTACAACGCCCTGTTCGGGAGACCATGGATCCACAACATGAGGGGCAGTGCCCTCGACCCTTCACCGGGTGTTAAAATTCCAACCACCAGAGGGGATTAAAATGATCTACGGGGAGCAACCGGCCGCAAAAGAAATGTTTGTAGTCGAAGAAGTGATTTCGGTATCAACACTAACGACATTGAAGGAACCAATTTCGAACACAAAGCAGGAGACTAAATAGCAATTATTGACACCATCCACGACCATGTTTTCTCAATTTGTATCAAGTTAAATCACGTATCCTTAAAACTCCATATAAATTCAATTGTTATCCGTTTTTTAGAATAAACAGATAGAGAGCGAGAAGAAGCGATAATAGAGGATGAGCCATCATCAAATGCTTAATTTCGTCTGAAAATTAAGTAGATTAATATAGAAATTGAGTCATGATCAATTAAAACATCTAATGTGAAATAAAAAAGAGTAGAAACCTAATCATCTTTAAAAAATAAAGACACACCTATTAAAGTAATAAGATAATTGTCAAGTTATATACGACGATAGTCCTTTGTCTTGGCTCTAAATCAATCAAATAATAAAAAGCACCACCTAATCTGATTCATTTTATTTTGAACTTATTTTAATCTGACACAACCTTTAAAAATGGACCCAACTTATAAAAAAATTTAAAAAAACAACGGAACCTGCCTCAAACCAATTGTCATGCATGAAATAAAATCTAGTAGTATTGCCATACCACTTAAAATCTTAGGGGATAGATATGATTATTCTACTCTTAGTCGAGATTTTGAGTTTGGATTAATCGGCAGGCGAAAATCCAAAGAAAGAAAGTTTATAATGAATACGAACGCTCTTCCTTCCACAGCTTCGTGAATTAACGACTTTTACATAATTCTAGTTAGTGAAACGGGGGTATAATTGAGGCAATATTTTCTAATTATATCGGAATTAAAGACCATTCTTTTTACCTTTCTAATTAAAAACTTAGAAGGGATAAGATCGATGTATTAGCGCGAGTTTGATGTGAATAATCTAACTCTATATTTGCATTAAAAAGGTTAGAGATATTTGAAGATGTAAAAGATTATGTTTAAAATTTCAAGAGGGTACATTAATAATTACTTACAATATATGAATGTATAGCAGGTACTGATCTTTGAGTATCAATTTTTGTTATGTTATTTCGATGAAATTCTTGTTCACTTCAGAATAGTGATACTTCTATAAGTTTTTATGAAGCCCCTTTATTTCACATGATACTTCATAAAATGAAAAAAAAAAAAAAAAGACAAATGAGTTAAAAGGACGTTATAGACTAATTTTATAAAGCGCTCAGTTCAATCATCTTGAAAAACTATCACGTTGTTTCGTATTCAATTCACAAACTAAACTAGCATTGAATAAAAAATATTCTGAAATCAGTAAAGTTTTTAAGCATATTCTGATATTCAAATTTTTGTTCAGTCGAATGCATGCCTAACTTATATATGGATTTTTATCGTGTAACATTAACATCTACAATCTACTAATTTTTGGTGAAAATTGTACGGGCACTCTATTTAGTCGCTCTCATTTAACATATACTCACTCTTTAAAAAAGTTTTAACTTATACCCATTGTTTAAACAACTTTAGGCTTTTTTCTCCTCCTCCTTCGTTTTTTGAATGCTGAAGATTGAGATATTGTAATGCGTTCTAACCTGATGATTCATATATATCTACTTGTCCTATTATGTTCAGTTTGGTCATATTCCCAATAATTTAACCTCTTAGATTTTTTTAGCTTTACAGGCACATTAATTTTTGGTTCTAATTTATTTGTAGTAACTTGTTTTCATGTCAAAAATATTTTTCATTCTTTTTTAATCTTTGATATGACCAACATCAATCGCTGCTAATCATGATCTATTAAATCCATTGTTGTTTAGAATTTTAGCTCTAAGAATGCTGAAGTTTAGCAAATATAAACAAAATCTTCAGCTCGTAGAATGCTGAAGTTCAGCAAATACAAAACATACTTCAGCCACAAAGTTTCAGCTAAAACATGCTGAAGTTCAGCAAATACTTAACAAAGCTTCAGCTAAAACATGCTGAAGTTCAGCAAATACAAAACAAAGCTTCAGCTACTAGAATGTTGAAGTTCAATCATTACAAACAAAAGCTTCAGCTAAAACATGCTAAAGTTCAGCAAATACAGAACAAAGCTTCAGCTACTAGTATGCTGAAGTTCAGCAATTACAAACAAAAATTTTTGCCAACACATGCTGTTATTTTATTGAACTGAAGTTTGTCATTTGCACTATGAACTGAAGTTTGCGTGATTGCCTTTGCAAGTCAGGCCAAACTTCATGCAAAAATATCTGAAGTTTTGCTACACTTCAGGCAAAAAATTTTGCTACTTCAGGCCTGTATGCCTGAAGTTACGCGAAAAGTGGATAGGCTTGTAATTTTTTTTTTGCAAAACGGGTATAAGTTAAAACGTGACCCAAAAAACGGGTATAGATGCAAATACCCCTAATTTTTATCACGATCCCCGATCAATCAGTAACACTAGTTAGTACTCCCTCAGATCCACAATAAGTGATCATTTTACCTTTATATTTTGGTCCAAAATAGGTGTCCATTTATATAATCAAGAAGGAGTTAATTTTACTTTTTCAAAATTTACCTTTATTTATATATTTCAATGTGTCAAGGCAACAATTACTTAAGGTTAATTTAGTGAATTGATCACGCCCAGCTATGCTTTATAATAAAAACTAAGCAGTCGTTGCAAATATAATCCGGTTTACAAGTCCGGAGTCGAATCCCACAGAGAACTAAGATTTAGCTACAGTTATTCAATATCGCTAAGAAGCACAAATCCAAACAATTTCCTAATTATAAGGATTATAATGTTTAGTTGTATCTAATTAACTAACAAATACTAGAAAGCAGTAAAACTATCAATTAACAAAGATAAGGATTGTAGACAAGATTAGAGAGGTCTAGAGTTATGAATTCTCCAATTGTCGGAATCCCTCCCGCTGCATCTTCTATAATATCGCATAAGTAGTCTCTACCGATCATGAGTACTTCAGGTATCATAATTCTCTTCTGAGCAACTACCACAATTTACTAGACATATTCTTCCGAACTACGCTAGCTGGCACCAGTGCACCGCTCACTAAGATAGCATCAAGGCTTCATTATTCCTAACCCTACCTTTAAACCCTCTGTATTGATTCCTCACATGTGCTAGGAGTGATGTTGTTTAACAACTACCTAAATATGTACCCTATTCCAAGCAATACACACTAAATAGACACAGTCAAGATGGCCATTCAATCAACAAAAATAAGCATGTAGTTGAACAAGGAGAGAAATCCAATGGCTCAATTATATAAAAACATAACAAGAATTCATCCTCTAAAGGTTCCATCAAAACCATAGTGTCACGACCCAATTTCTCCCTCTGTGAGTTGTCGTGATGGCACCTAGTCTCTACAACTAGGTAAGCCTAACACTTTGCGAAAATAAAATAAAAGCATGAACTTTAACTACTAACAATAACAAAGATCTTATAAGCAACTAAATGCCACTCGGCATATACAATTATCATCTCTGAAATGTACCAAAACAATTCCCAAAACTTGGAATATCGTAAGTCACAAGATACTAAGAAGTTTTAACTGTTCTATACATCATTTCTACAAAAGGAAGGAAAAATGAACATGGGGGATAGATGAGGACTCCGGAAATTTGCGGGCGTGGGTAGATGTACCTTGAAGTCTCCAATAAGCACTAACGACTGCAACTAGTGAAGAGGCTGGTAAGATGAACCTGGATTTGCACACGAAAAATATGTGCAGGAAAAGGCGTAAGTACTCTATAATGGTACCCAATAAGTGCCAAGCCTAACCTCGGTCGAATAGTGACGAGATCAAGCCAGGGCCCTACTAGTATAAATATAATAAAATAAGACAGAATAAAATATCATAGTCAAAGTCAAAATAAATACAGAAATCTAACGGGAATAGAATCATATAAAGACAACAGCTCAGAACACAGAGCTAACAATAGTGGATCTCCTGGATACCGTCCTGTAGTCCCAAATGTAAATATGTAGGGGGTCTCCCGAAATACTATTCCGTAGTCCCAAAGTAAATATGCAGTGCTGGGGGATCTCCAGGAATACCATTCTGTAGTCCCAAAGTGAATATGCAGCTCAAACAATAGAATTACAACTAAAACTCGGAAATCCTACAATTTAGACTAAGTACAAGTAAATGGAGAAAAATAAATTTTAGTAAGCATGCTGTACAGAGTTTAGGTAAGAAACTAAGAGACGTAGACATGTTGTTCTAGACTAAACATGATAATTACATATCATATGCTAGTGTAGCTCAGTTAAAGGAAAATACATATTTTATTTAATGGGAAGGGATATTTTTAATTAGCTCGTGTATGCACTTGTCACCTCACGTACACCGCTCCTATATATCAAACAATACCAAATCCTAAGGGGAGTTCCCCCAAACAAGGTTATACAAGCCACTTACCTCAAACCAAGCTCAAATCAATCCGTCACAATGCCCTGTCCACGAATATCCGACTCTGAATGGCCAAATCTAGCCAAAACCAATTATATAACATAAATATAACTACAAGAAACTAATCTAGCTAATGAAATCAAAGTTACGACAAGAAATTGGAAAATTTCTCAAAAAACCTCCCCGGGCCCACATACGGAATTGGGTAAAAGTTATAAATTATGAACACCCATTCACTCACGAGTTCACTCATACCAGAATTATCCAAATCCAATGTCAAAATCTCAATCAAAACTCGAAATCTTAGCTGAAGAACTTCTTTTCATTCCCCCCAACTTTTCACCTCAAATCCGAAATTAAATGATTAAATTAATAATAGATTAGTGGAATATAACCAAAATCAAGTTAAGAATCATTAACCAATTGATATCTCTAAAAATCCCTCAAAACTTCGTCTAAAATTGAGCCCCGAAACTCAAGTTTTGATAAAAATGGCTAACCCTCATTTCTGAAATGTTTAAGTATTGTCCAGTGATTCCTTCTTCGCGAACGCCATAAAAGCCTTGCATTCATGAAGCACAAGCTGATTCAATCCAAAAATTTACTCATCGTGAACACGATGCACTAATCGCGAATGCGAAGCTCAACTAGCCCGACCCTACGCGAATGCGGGACCCTCATCTCGATCGCGTAGGCTATTATGCCTGGAACCTATCTGACCGTTGACTCTACGCGAATGCGAGGTCCTTATCGCGAATGCGTAGCCTTAGTGATCCATACCTTTGCGAACACGAAGAGTAAACTTATTTGGTCTCTCAGATGACCAACGCGAATGTGAGACCTCTCTCGCGAACGCGATGAAGAAGAGGTCCAACTCCCAAAGTTCAAAACTGACCCGTTAACCACCCGAAACTCACTCGAGGCCCCCAGGACCTCAACCAAACAAACCAACCAATCCTAAAATACCATACGAACTTAGTCGAGCCCTCAAACCACATCAAACAACGCTAAAAACACAAATCATTCTCTGATTCAAACTTAAAGAACTTGAAACTTCCAAATTCGACAACCGATGCCGAAACCAACCAAACCACGTCTAATTGACCCCAATTTTGCACACAATTCATATTCAACACTACGGACCTACTCCAACTTACGAAATCGGAATCCGACTCCGATATCAAAAATTCCACTACCAAATCTCAAAAAATTCGACTTTCGTCATTTCAAGCCTAAATGAGCTACGGACCTCTAAAACACAATCCGGACACGCCCATGAGCCCAAAATCATCCAACAGAGCTAACGGAATCGACAGAACTCTATTCCAGAGTCGTCTTCACATAGTTCCGATACTGTCCAAATTCTAAGGCTTAAACCTCAATTTAGGGACTAAGTGTCCCAAAAACTTCTAAAAAACCAAAATGAAACCTCCTAGCGAGTCATAATAGAAAAAATAGATATGGGGGAAGCAGTTAATAGGGGATTGAGGCTCTAACTCTCAAAATGACTGGCTGGATCGTTACACACAGATAACAAATTAGCTATTCATTATAGTGTGCAAAACTACAACACTATAATTCATAACCAATAATGAAAATAGAGGAAGAAAGAGGGAAAAAACGTGAAGTTGAATCCTTCTCCTTCTTGTTCCTAGCGTGTTCTTGCCTCCTTAAAGTGTTCTCATCTCAAATTTGTGTTTTTGATGTATTAATATCACTTAGGGTTGATGAGGGGCGGAATTTTTCAATCTAACTTTGGATGGGAGAAGCTGGAATCCGTGTCTGCCTTAGCGCAGTGCGCGACCTTTGACGTGAATTCAGCATTTGAAATTCTTCCATTTCGGGAAGTGACCTGTACCTTTGCTTCACATCGTTGTTTTGTATCTTCACTTTTCTCCTTTTTTTCGCGTCCGTTTTCGTGTGACGCACGAGAATAAACGAGCTCCCAATCCTTTAATTTTTCTCCTTTTTTCAATAATTTGATTTCTTTTGCTCAATTATCGTTCAAGCTCACTCCTACAAATAAGAAATACGTAATGAGTATAATTCACTTTAAATATCATGTAATCTCCCGCAACTCACACGACAAATGAGATGAAAATACACTCAAAATCATACACTTTTGTCCTTTTATCACGAATACATCTTTTTTCTCTAGGAATTTGTATTTTCTTAATGAGTGTGCCAAATTTAAATTGGTCACTTATCGTGGACCGGTGATCACACCCAACTAAGCCTTATAAAAAGGACAAAGTGATCACTGCAAATTTAATCCGATTAACAAGTACATAGTTGAATCTCACAAGGAATTAATCAATCACAGCTATTGGAATCACATAAATTCACGTATTCAATCTTCCGAGATATTTAAGTAACAAGTTGGATGTTTACTATTACGTAATGAAAATGGAGTAATTAAGAACAAACTATGAACGGTTTGCAAGCAAGAATTAGAATGATCTAAGATTCTGGTTTCCACTATTGTCGGAATCCTTTCCGCTATGTTTGCTATAAATTTACCTAAGTCTTCTCTATCGATCATGAGCACTCTAGTTGTCGTAACTATCTCCCGAGTAATTGCAATAATATACTAGACATATTCTATCGAATTATGCTATCTAGCTTTAAGTACAGTTCATTGCTGCCAACTCCGCACTACTAATAAGTAGCAAGAGAGGGTCGGAATAGCTTTTACCAAATTTTGGGTCGGGATCGATATCCACAGAGAGCTAGAATTGGAATTCAGTATCTATCTAGTTTAGGATTATGTACGTGTTCTTAATTGCTCTTCTATTCATTTTTGGAGTTTTTGTTTACTTCTACTATTATCAACCTACAAATGGTAATTGCAACTAAATTATGCTAAGAGTTATAATGCTACAAGTTATTCAAATAGGATTAAAAGGCATTAGGGTAGTGACTACCACCAAGATGGTCAATTGATGGGTACTCGAATTTAAGGCATGCTTGACATATTTGGGGAGTATGATATAATCGTTGCACGACTTTACCACTCTACAACTCTCGGCGGTTCGAGTGATTATGCCCGAATTGGATTTCTCAAGACCAATTGGGTATGCAAATTTGCAGAAGCAACTTAGGGTTCAATTCGGGTATTACTCTCTTGAGGTTTAACCCTTTAATTGGGGCTATCAATCTCTTGAGTACACCTCAATTCGTTGCTGGACCAATTTCGGAGACTTGGGCTCTCTTTCTCAAGAAGATCTCAAGTAAACTCAACACAAACTAGTGTTTGCAAGCACTAATTCAAAAATTAACCATGAAATTGGCCCAAATAACAAACACTCATACTCAATTTAGCCCTAAAATACAAGACCCATCAATTACCCACATTAGGGTTGAGCCACAACCCTAGCTAATGGGTCTAGCTACTTATATTCAAAGAAGAAAAGCAAGAACGAAATGAAGATAAACTCATATTAATTAATTACTAAGATAAAAATAAAGATTCAATGTTGCAAAGTAGATAAAATTGCCGAAAAATGACTACAGGAGTCGTTCCCATGGGTGCATCTGCTTCTAAAAACTATCTGATACCCTAAAAATGAAAAAAGAAGCTATTTATACTAAGCTAAAAAATCTGGAAAAAAACCCTGTGGGGTTAGTGAGGACCGCACAAAATAGACCGCGGTCCGCACTAGGGCTTTGGCCTTGAAAAACAGCTCTCTGAATCTTGGCATCGCGGACCACAGAGAATGGACTGCGGCCGCGGAGGCTTCTAGTGCGGTCCGCGTAAAATGGACTGCGGACCGCGGAGGCTTGAAACTCTGAAAATGCAACCTCTCTGATTCTTGGCTCCGCGGACTGCACTAAATCAACTGTGGCCGCATTGCCTTCAATGCGGACCGCACAAAACCTAGTGCGGCCGCACTACCTCTTAGCTTGAAATTTAGCCTCTCTGAATCTCCTAGTGCGGACCGCACAAAGTGGTATGCGGCCGTACTAGGCTTGTTTTTGCTGAGTTTGTATTGTCTTTGGCACTTGTGCAAGTTTCACTCCTTTTGAGCTGATCTTTGAAATCTCGTCACTTTGATGATCAAACCTGCAATCAAGCACAACTTGTGAGCCTTCTTGGGACTATTTTGTATGAATTTCTAATCAAAGCATAAGCAAGAAGGAGTATAAAATGCGTCAAATCCCTAGTTATCAACTCCCCCAAACTTAAGCTTTTGCTTGTCCTTAAGCAAATAAAATAAGACCCACCCCTTAAGAGAATGTCAAAGAAAAATTTCAGCTGTTCTAAAATGACCTCAACTAGCCTCAATTGGGACTAACAATTTGCTCTCAATACACATGAATCATTAACACAGTTAGTTACAAGCAGAGATACAGATGAACAATGTTTATATGCTTCTGAGAGTTAAAAATTCGAAAAGGGTAAAAGGAGGCCCTATTTATAGAAAAGGACCTGGGGCCCAGTCTCACTAACCAGTGCGGACCGCACTGGTTGGACTGCGGTCCGCACTGCACAACTTTGTTCAAGCTTGAGCAGGCAACGCTCTGCGGTCCGCACAAAATGGACTGCGGCTATAGAGGTCCACCGCGGACTGCACAAAATGTAGTGCGGTCGCGGTGGCAAACTTCAGAAAGATAACACTTCACCCTTTACCAGTACGGTCCGCATAAAATGGTAATACGGCAGCACTGGCAACTTCAGGGACCTGAGCATTTTTTTTTCAATTATGTCCTGCACTGCATCAAGTCAATCTTGTAATATCTCACAACCATTTAGCCCAAAAATCAATCCTATAGTACAATAAAAATCAAAGAAAAACAAGAATAAAAACACATGGGTTGCCTCCCAAGAAGCACCTGATTTAACGTCACAACACAACTCATGTTACCATCCAATCATTTGAAATGAACAACAACCACCACATGGCTATCATCAAACTTCCCCAAATAGTGCTTGACCCTATGCCCATTCATTCTAAAAACCTTCCCACTTTTGTTCTTTAAATCAAGAGCACTAAACGCGGCCACACACACTACTTCAAATGGTCCGCTCTATGACTTTAGCTTTCCCGAGAACAACCTTAGTCGAGAATTGAATAAGAGTACCAAATCTCCCACCTTGAACTTCTTGCCTCGAGTATATTTGTCATGAAGGTATTTCATTTTATCCTTATACAGGGACGAACTAGAGTACGCATAGAACCTAAATTCGTCAAGCTCGTGGAATTGCTCCACCCGAAGATTAGTAGTTATATCCCAATCAAGATTCAACTTCTTTAAGGCCCACATGGCCTTATGCTCCAACTCCACTGGTAAATGACATGTTTTCCCAAACACCAACCGGTATGGCGACATACGAATTGGGGTATTGTAAGTGGTCTGGAAAGCCCATAGAGCATCATCTAACTTTTTAGACCAATCGGTCCTATTGGCATTGGCAGTTCTGGACAAATGCTCTTGATCTCCCTGTTGGACACTTCAACCTGGCCACTTGCCTGAGGATGATAAGGCGTAGACACTTTATGGTTGACACCATACTTGGAAAGCAAGGCATCAAAAGCTCTATTACAAAAATGCGATCCTCCATCAGTTATAATTGCCAGAGGAGTACCAAACCTTATGAATATGCTCTTCTTTAGAAATGCCACCACACTCCCAGCTTCATTGTTGGGCAAGGCCATGACCTCAACCCATTTTGAGTCATAATCAACCGCTACAAGAATGTAAGTGTTTCCATACGAGCTTATAAAAGGGCCCATAAAATCGATATCCCATAAATCAAATATATCACCTTCGAGAATGGTGTTTAGAGACATCTCATCGTTCTTGGAAATCCCGCCCGCTCGTTGACATTGATCACACCTTTTTATTAGATCACTTGCATCTTTGAACAAGGTTGGCCAATAAAAACCACAACTCGAAACTTTCGAACTCGTCCTTGCCCCTCTATGATGGCCACCATAGGGGGAGGAATGACAAGCTTCTATTATGCTAAATTGCTCCTCCTCAGGTACACATCCAGATCACTCCGTCGGTGCAAATCTTGAACAAGTATGGCTCGTCCCAATAGAAGTCCAGACTATCCCATTTGAGCTTCTTCCTTTGGTTAGAAGAAAGCTCACACGGGATGATGCCAGTCATAAGGAAATTAGCGATGTCCGCAAACCATGGCATATCACACATCGACACAGAAAGTAGTTGCTCATCGGGGAATGTATCATTGATCTCTAGGCCATCACACAACCTTCTTTCCTCCTCCAAGCGGGACAAATGGTCCGCACTTGGTTTTCACTACTCTTCCGGCCCACAATTTCTAGATCAAACTCTTGAAGTAGTAACACCCATCGCATCAATCTTGCCTTGGAGTCTTTCTTTGTTATCAAGTACCTAAGGGCGGCATGATTGGTGTGCACTATGACCTTGGCCCCCATAAGATACGGCCGAAACTTTTCCATTGCATACATTATGGCCAACAACACTTTCTCGGTAAACCGTGTAATTCCTTTGAGCTTCATTCATGGTCTTGCTTGCGTAGTACACCGGACGAAACATTTTGTTAACTTTTTGACCCAAAATAACCCCAACCACAATGTCACTTGCGTCGCACATGATCTCGAAGGGCAAGCTCCAATTTGGTGCGGTAATGATAGGGGTAATGGTCAACTTAAGCTTGAGAAGCTCAAATGCTTGCATACATCCTTCATCGAACATAAACTTGGCATCATTTTTTAGAAGCTTGCACAAGGGGTGTACCACCTTCGAAAAATCTTTTATAAACCTCCGGTAAAACCCCGATGTTTCCCATTAAACGATGGGGAAACCATTTTACATATTTTCCTAGAGATTCATAAATCTCCATCAAGATTATTAGGAGATAACTGTTTAGTTGTTGGAGGATAAAGAAGGCTTAGCCCCCTTCCCCCCGTTGAAAGTTTTCCCCTACTATATATAGTTGTGGCACCCTTGCCCTTTGCTGGGCTCCATGTCCTCTTGCCTCCAATGTGCTTTTGACGTACCTTTAAGCGCCACCCTTGCTAACTCGCCGGATGTCAAGGAGGATATATGGAGTGGGCGATATTATTATTCACTGTCCGATTATTCAGGCAGGATGTTGATCAACTCGGTTGCGGCAGTCAGATTTGACCATTACTGTTAGTCCCTCCATCTGACGGGATCCTCCTCTGCGGGCTCGGTAAACGGATCATGAATGTTATGAACTCAAGAGAAATCTGACTTACGATTATTCGTTCCTTAGTTACATATCTTGGATTTTTAGCGGAGCAACGACATTTTGTCGATACCTATGGATTGTCGCGACGGTTTCAAAAACGAAACACCATTTGGTATTACAGCATTGTTTCGTGTTCACCGCCATTATTACACACATTCCTAAGGGACCGGAACATTTCGTGTCCTATCAGATTCAATTGGTGACTCGTGAGTTTCGTGCTCGGGGGATTTTTGTCTCTTATAAATAGAGAGATCTTATCATCCGACTAATACACTTATTTATCTTTTACTTGAGAGAATCTAGCAGATATACTTCCTTTCTGATACCTCAAATTTCTGCTTGCCCCCTTGCTTATAGAAAACCTTCATCCCTTCTTTTTGTTACTTCTTTAGCGTGCCTTCAGATAAAATGGTTGGTGATTCTTTGCGCGATAGCTGCTGCTAATCTGGAACCGGAAGGTGCTGCTTAGGTCACCGGAGGAATAGATGCGGTGGAAGATGAGAAGGTTTCATCTGTAACTGAGATCTTGCCTCGCCTTGGGAGAGAGTCGACCGACTTCAGTATTCGTGCCGGGGCGGAACCGAAATATGTCCCCTCCGTTAAGAGAGAAAGGGACATTGCAGAGTTGAAAGAGAGGTTGGGAATCTCCAATTATGTGCTTATGCGGCTGACATTGGGGAATGACATAGTTCATTTCGACCGCCCCGGATACTGCGTGCTTTACACCTACCTCTTTCTCATAAGGTATGTCACACCTGTTTTCGGCACGCCCCCACCCCGAGGGGTAAGAACGGGCGAAACGAGTTTTTCCAATTAAAGT
>MU779603.1:108332-119098 GCA_026770625.1 Nicotiana glauca | reverse complement strand
TGGTGAGTTGGGAGCGAGCCCGAGGGGCTGATACTATACTGAGATTTACATATTGAGCCCGAGGGGCACGCTTTTTATTTATCCTTACTGTGGAAATTATTTGTCTTTACTGGTTTAAAGAAGAATTATCTGATACTCACTGTTTTACTGTATAACTGATTTTACTGCTTGGGATAGCGCTATGTTGTGCCGTTATGAGATTTCATGTTTTCAGTCATTATTTATTTTTATTACTCACTGAGTTGGAGTACTCACTCTACTCCCTGCACCTTGTGTGCAGATACAGGGATCCAGGAGGTCAGTTGATATATATATTTTGTTGTTGTTTCACCTTACTACGGAGTTATCGAGGTAGTTGCCGGCGTCCGCAGGACCTGATCTCTCCTTCCGTTATCTCTTGTACTTCTGATTTAGACTTGGTTGTATAGGATATTATTCAGATGTTTAGAGGCTCAGACTTGTGACACCAGATCTTGTTGGGCTAATATTTCAGTTGTTTTGATTTCCGCACTCTTATCATTACTATGAAATCAGGATATTTTACCTAAATCAGAAATTTTGAGTTAATAATTAGATTGGTTAACGGGTAATGGTCGGGCTTGCCTAGCAATGTGTTGGGCGCCATCACGACCGGGGTTTGGGTCGTGACATCATGCGACCCAAATCTAAATCCCAAAAACATTGAATAAAATGTGTTCCAGAATGCGGGTGCATTTCATGTGACGCAATCTAAAGACGTATTTTTAAACGATGTTCAACATTCTTTAAAAATTGAATAAAAGCGGTTAAAAATCAAAAATTGTCACATGGGTTCAAAGGTATGAAAAATCAGATAAATAAGCCAAATATGACAGTTGAGCGACCGTGCTAGAACCACGGAACTCGGGAATGCCTAACACCTTCTCCCGGGTTAACAGAATTCCTTATCCGGATTTCTGGTTCGTAGACTGTAATATAGAGTCAACTTTTTCCTCGATTCGGGATTCAAACCGGTGACTTGGGACACCATAAATCTCTCAAGTGGCGACTCCAACTCTTAATAATAAATTCCGTTTCGATTGTCCTTTAATTGAAAAAACTCCCTTTACTACACCTTATTCACGGGGTGCGGTAGGGTAAAAAGGAGGTGTGACAGCTCTGGCGACTCCACTGGGGAAAATAACCCAGAACCACTGGTTCAGGGTTAGAAATTCGAGCTTGGAAATAATTGTTGTATTTGTCTTATTTATTATCTGATTTTTATTTGATGTTTTGAGCTTACATGTGCTAAATGTTGTTTTTTACCGCTTTGGTAATTTTTGAATTGTGTACATAAACTGCCTTCTCACGCACCCCCTCTGAGTCTTCTTGAAATTAAAATTGGGCATTTGCTTGACATAGCCCGCTTTCTTTGAGATAGCCGAGGTGCTTGGCACCCGGTGAAGGATTTTAGTCACACATGTTTTAGACGGGGAGCACCACCAGTTAAGTCGGAAAGCAATGCTACCGGTACACTGACCCTCTTCGGCTCGAGTTGTCCGCTCGAGTAAGCCAGTCTGGATACATTCTCCAATAAGATGTTAACTTAGAATAACAAAGCATCATGTCGGATCCCTAGTAGGAACGTTTGTTTGCATCACATGAATTTGACCTTGGAGACTCAACACAGGGGTTGGGTTTGTCTAGGACATGTGTACCCAAAAATTAAACAGACCATCCTGATGCATCTTACGTGCTACTTGCGCACCTGTTTGTCTCGGCTTGCATGATTGACCGGCCACTAGAAAAAAAAATAAAAAAAAAGCGAAAATGAAAAAAAAAAGTAAGAGATAGGTATTTAGAATTCTGAATTCAAGCTTAGATGAATTGTTATAATTGGCTTTGTTTTATCTAATTTTTACATGAAATTTTACATGAATTGAAATGTGCTAAATGTTGCTTTTACTGCTTTGATATTCTGTGAATTGTATATAAACTGTTACGAAATCCATCTTCTCTCTGAGTCTTCTAAATCATGAAGAAGGGTGCACTTCGTGTGACTTCTTTTTTGTCTAGAGTCATATCCCATTTAGAACGAGGTTCGGATAAGTTGCTAAGCCGGTGGAGCTTCTGTATCCCCGGTACGTTGCCCCCCCCCGGCTCGAGTTGTCCGCTCGGGTAAGCCAGGTCTAGAACAATAAACCCAGGTTTTAAACCTAGAAAAACAAAGCCTCATGCCGGATCCCTAATAGGAACGTTTGTTTGCGCCATGTGCATTTGACTTAGGAGACTCAACACAGGGGTTGGATCTGTCTAGGACAGGTGTACCCGAAATGAAAAGACCGTCCTGATGCATTTTACTTGCTACTTGTGCATTTATTTGCTTCGGACTGGCATGTTGACTGGTTTTTAAATATTGGAAAAAATTGAAAAAAAAAACAAGAAAAAGAAGGAAGAGAGAAATAGCAGTGTAGAGGGTTAAGGGAGTTAATCGCCTGTTTTGAAAATACTAATGTCAAAATAGTGCCGAAGCTCTGCCGAATTTTGAGAAAATGAAAAAAAAAGGGGAAAAGAAATTTTGTTTTCAAAAAAATGGTTTTTTTATTGGTCAAAAAAAGAAAAAAAATACTAAAGAGTTTCATTAGTTTGTTGAAAAAAAAGAAAAATACAGAAAGAGTATTGTTTTCCGAAATAGTGTATTTGTCGATGAAAAAGAGTCTTGTTTTCAAAAATAGTTAGTTTTATTGCCCGAACTACGCTGGTTTGATTCTCACCGGATGTGAGATACGTAGGCAACCCTCATCGGGTCCAACCTCCCCTTTTGCAAAAATAGCCAAAAAATGTCAAAATTAATATTTTCGTCATGAATAAGTCCGGTGATGCCGCTTTCGTCAAAAATAGCCGAATGTTCCCGAAAGAGACGCCGGAAGGCTGATTTTGCATAAACAGCCACCTTTGGTCATTTTTTAGATTCGGGCCGGTTGACCCACACAGCCTTAAAATCTTCGTCCCCAAGGCGCTGAAAGGTCGTGTTTGCAATACCGGGTCCTTTATTTTAATTTGAAAAAAAAAAGAATCATAAATAAGTCGGGTAATGTCGTTTTGTCGAAAATAGCCGAAATTTCCCGAAAGGGACGCTGGAAGGCTGATTTTGCATAAACAGCCACCTTTGGTCATTTTTAGGATTTTGGCCGGTTAGCTAACACAGCCTTAAAATCTTCATCCCCGAGGTGCTGACAGGTCGTGTTTGCAAAACCAGGTCTTTTATTTTAATTTGAAAAATAAGAAAAAGAGTCAGTGGGCAAATGAATGCCATTTGGATTTTCGATCAAAATAAGCCAAGCCAGCTTCGGCAGTATATTGAACTGTTCTTACCGAGATAGCCTTAGAGTATCTTTCAGTTGTCGAAAGGCTATTTTCATAAAAGATCGGACAAGTTCATAAAATAATCCTCCCCGACCTCAAAATTCAGGTGAAATTGTGAAGGGGCCACGTTTGCAAAAACAGTCATTTGGTTAAAATTGGCAAATAGAGGAAGGAATCTGTCCGTTTGTTTTTGAATTTGTAATTATTTTGATTAGAGTATGTGGGTTGTTTGATTTTCGAGTCTGCAGGTCGTCTTTTCGTCAAAGTCTGTTAGTTTGATCAGTTTTTAAACCTTTCTTTTAAAATCAAAGTTTGTTTTATTATGAAAAACTGAAAATTCCAAAAAATATTTTATTATTGTTTGCCGTGTATCTGCCTGAACTACGCACGGTCTGATTCATGCGGGGTCATGATACGTAGGCAATCTCCATAAGATTCGACCACAAAAAAATGAAAAAATGGAAAAGAAAAAAATGAAAAAAAGATGTTGTTAATAATAAGGACCGACCGAGTCAATCCTAACATGTTTTGTTTTGAATTAAGAGAAAAGTTGAGCTGGTTGGTTGTGGTTCCCAAAATAACTCTTCCCTGCAATGCAAAGGCAAAGGAGAATGGCAGAGAACCTGAGAACTGAGTGGGTTGATACCGGTGACCAAAAGCAGATGGCTGAACAGGACACTGGCTTGACTGACGAAGCGATTTATTGAGAACAATGGGATGAAGACAGTGTGAAGGTCCTAATATTGTTGATGCATAAGTCAATAGCTAAGATATTGAGCTTGGCAATTGGAAAGATGCTCCATCTCTTGGTCAACCGGAGAGGAGCCTTGGTGGTTTATTTTGTTGTCATTTCTGTTGTCCAGGTTATTTTGGGGTTGTAATCTGGATATTGCCTTGTAAATCAAACCCTTCTATCTTTTCGGTTTTGTCCAGTTCTGTTGGTCATAGTACCTCATTTAGTGTTGTCTAGGTTTGTTCTAAAGGTTGTAACCCAGTTTATGGTGCTTGTTTTGTTATACAAACTCTTCCCCCGTCTGTCTAATGCAATTCTCTGTCTTCCGTTATTTCTAGTCATTTTTCTTTGATCTAAGTCTTTCCTATTTATAGTCCTTTTTCTGTCAACACTAGTAACATGACATGCGCGCATAATTTTGGCCTAATCTTAAGAGTTAATCGTAAACCATGAAGCAATTGGGAGGTGATCGGGACATTTAAAGGAAATAAGAACGGTTTAAGATTATTTGGAACCCGAGTCATGCGAAACTGGGGCAAGTAAAAGAAAACCGTTAAAGGCAAGTTGGCCATGTTGACATGGGGGTCGTTCGCGGTAATGAAAATGAGAATGTTGCCCAATAGTGCTTTAAAAATATGGCGAATGTTAATCATGCTGTTTGCACTTGACATGTTTTGAAGATTGGAATGACGGAGGCATTTTATTCTGCTATCCAAACACCTTATCCTTCGTTAACCCTTTGAGCCTTATTTGATTTCTTTCATACCTCTCCTTCGGAACTAGTAGTAAAAATTAGAAACAAAAACGTGAAAGATAAGAAAAGAAAAGGAAGATAAAGAAAAAAAAACAACAAAAAGATAAAGAAAAAAAGAGAAAATAAAAAATGAAAAGAAAAACTAGAACAACGAGGAATTGGGAACTACGTTTGACCTGATTCCTCAAAGAGGATACTTAGGCGCTTCACGGCTCGGTCATAGTGTAACAAAAAATCAAAAATCCCTAAGCAAGAAACTGGGGCAAAAAATTGCGTTTATTATAAATAAATCTAGTTCCGAAGGTTGTAATTTCAAACCAAATTGATGTGTTTTTGAGCCTTCAAGTACCCTTTCTTTATAACCCTATCCAAATCCCACATTACGGTCCAAAGAAAGACCTTCCGATCAGTCTGCAAAAGATGCCAAATCAGGCAAATGAGAGAGTCTTATCAGAACACAACACCCTGATTCCCAGTAAAAAAGACTCTGATCTCCAGCAGAAAAAATATGAGAGAGTCTTAGCGGTAACACCCCAATCCCCAGCTGAATAGTAATACAAACGAGAGAGTCTTGTTGGTGAAAACCTTCATAGGCACCATAAGGCGATGAAAGCTGAGAGAAAAAAAAACAAACTGAAAGAGGCTTGATAGTGAAAATCCTTCGGGCACTACAAGTCAAATAAAGATTGATAATCATATGGGAAATCACCAGACAAATATTGTGAAAGGCGATTAACGACAGAGGATAGGCTACATGTGCATGTCATGGCCATTAGAGTTGGTATCCACGTCAGATAGGTTTTTACTTTACAATTTTCCTTGACGGGAGTCTTCTCTTTCTTCGGTCTTTTATTCGGTTCCCTTTATCTTTCTCCTTTCATCAAAAATTCCCCAACAGTCTGTTTGGTCGAAACAAGTGAGAAATGACTTCAAAATCTGCCATCAGCTTTCCAATTATGCAAGATGAGATCTGACTAGTGCATCCGAGTGGTATGAGTCGGGAAGGAACAAGTGCAAGGCCAGTATCAAGAAGGACATTCCCCAGCAAGAGGAGATTGGCAAAAGGATGGATCAGTATCAAGAAGGATATCCCCAGCAGAAAGGTATTTTCAGTGACACGGATGAACGAAGAAAGTGGTTCATTAGTAAAACATGCAAAATCCCCAAGCAGGGTCAATTGTCACAGAAAATGTGGGGAGGGGGGGTCAGTATACAAGTGGAAAACAATGGTTGAAAGGTTTGTGAATAAGGAATCATCAGAAAGGTCGGAAGATATCGGCCAAAGCTCAAGATGGTCAGACGATGCAAAGCAAGGCAAGTCGTGCTAAGACCAGCAAATAATATCATCCCCAGCAAGTTTTGATAGTGTAATAGAATGCAGAGCAGGGAAGGAGAAAGGGAAAGACCATCCCCAGCAGGAGCATCACAACCAACCACCGCATTTTAAACTAACAAAATTTCTTTGATTTGAAGTAGGAAAAGGAAATGGCATTGATGGCGGAAAGGCATGCCACAAGGAAGATTATCAAACTGGTGCAGAAAATTTTCCTTTCATTTGGAAAATTTTCTGGAAGTCAAGTATCCACTTGGGGAAGAAGAAAGATAACACCAGTCTTAAGGGGAAGTGGGCTTAGAATCAGTGTTATCCCCAGCAGTGTTGAAAGAAGGAAAATAACAAGTTTTAATGAAGGAAGTTGTATCCTTAGTGGACAAAACAAAAGGGATGAAACCTGTGAAGCCAGTGTCATCCCCAGCAGTTCTCAGAAGAATAAAGCATGAAGGAATGAAAATTCCCCCCAGCAGCGTTATCCTCAACAGTGTTATCCCCAACTGATAACATTTTTATCCCCAACAGTGTTGAGAGAAAATAAAAGTTTTGAAGGAAGCTTTGAAAAAAAAAAAGAAGGAGATTCCACCAGCAGTATTATCCCCAGCAGGTAAGTAATTAATTCCCCAGCAGTGCTATCCCCAGCAGTTTCGAGGGAAGACAACATGAGTTTTGTTTTTGAGGGAAGTGGTTCTGGAAGAAAGATAATTCAAGTAAGAAGGAAATAGTTTACGAGGCAAAGAAGGACAACAGTAATAGAATGCAGATAAGGTAAGTTGTTGAAGTCGGGAGCCCACCCATAGAACGGAGGCATTACCTTTTTATTTTTGTTGAAGTCAGGTACCCACTTGAGGAAAAAGGAAGATAACACAAATTTTAAGGGAAGGGGAAATCATCCCCAGCAAAAGTGTCTTTAACCGACCATCATTTTCAAAAACTAACAAAAAATTTTCTTTGTATGTAACAGGAACAAAGCAGTGCAAAGTTTCTCCTAAGATGAAAAAATCTTAGTCCGATGAATTTTTCTCCTAAGATAAACATCTTAGTCTGATGAATTGTTTCTCCTAAGATGAAAAAATCTTAGTCTGATAAATTGTTTCTCCTAAGATAAACATCTTAGTCTGATGAATTATTTCTCCTAAGATGAAAACATCTTAGTCCGATGAATTTTTCTCCTAAGATAAACATCTTAGTCTGATAAATTGTTTCTCCTAAGATGAAAAATCTTAGTCCGATGAATTTCTCTCCTAAGATAAACATCTTAGTCTGATGAATTGTTTCTCCTAAGATGAAAAATCTTAGTCTGATAAATTATTTCTTCTAAGATGAAAAATCTTAGTCTAATGAATTATTTCTCCTAAGATGAAAACATCTTAGTCCGATGAATTGTTTCTCCTAAGATGAAAACATCTTAGTGAGATGAACTTTTTCTCCTAAGATGAAAAATCTTAGTCTGATGTATTTTCTCCTAAGATGAAAAATCTTAGTCCGATGAATTTTTCTCCTAAGATAAACATCTTAGTCTGATGAATTATTTCTCCTAAGATGAAAAATCTTAGTCCGATGAATTTCTCTCCTAAGATAAACATCTTAGTTTGATGAATTGTTTCTCCTAAGATGAAAAATCTTAGTCTGATGAATTATTTCCTCCTAAGATAAAAAAATCTTAGTCCGATGGATATTTTCCTCTTAAGATAAAAAATCTTAGTCCGATGGATGTTTTCCTCCTAAGATAAAAAATCTTAGTCCGATGGATGTTTTCCTCCTAAGATAAAAATCTTAGTCCGATAGATGTTTTCCTCCTAAGATAAAAAAATCTTAGTCCGATGAACTTTTTCTCCTAAGATGAAAATATCTTAGTCTGATGAATTGTTCCTCCTAAGATAAAAAATCTTAGTCCGATGGATGTTTTCCTCCTAAGATAAAAAATCTTAGTCTGATGGATGTTTTCCTCCTAAGATAAAAAAATCTTAGTCCGATGGATATTTTCCTCCTAAGATAAAAAATCTTAGTCCGATGAATGTTTTCCTCCTAAGATAAAAAATCTTAGTCCGATGGGTGTTTTCCTCCTAAGATAAAAAATCTTAGTCCGATGGATGTTTTTCTCCTAAGATAAAAAAATCTTAGTCCGATGGATGTTTCTCCTAAGATGAAAAAATCTTAGTCCGATGAATTTTTTCTCCTAAAATAAAAAATCTTAGTCCGATGGATGTTTTTCTCCTAAGATAAAAGATCTTAGTCCGATGAATTCCCTCCTAAGATAAACATCTTAGTCCGGTGAATTGTTTCTCCTAAGATGAAAAAATCTTAGTCCGATGAATTTTTTCTCCTAAGATGAAAAAATATCTTAGTCCGGTAGATGTTTTTCTCCTAAGATAAAAAAAAGCTTAGTCTGATGAATTTTCTCCTAAGATGAAAAATCTTAGTCCAACGAATTTATTTCTCCTAAGATAAAAAATCTTAGTCTGATGAATTTTTCTCCTAAGATGAAAAATCTTAGTCCGACGAATGTTTTTCTCCTAAGATTAAAAATCTTAGTCTGATGAATTTCCTCCTAAGATGAAAAAATCTTAGTCCGATGAATTTTTCTCAAGATAATAAGAAGTCAGTTGAAAAGACTTAGAAAAGATAACAACAAAGAAGTGAAGGCAACAGCCGGAAAGACCCAGATAAGATAACAAAAGAGGAAGGCAAGAATTGAAAAAATTGAAAGCAATAGTTGGAGAGTTACAGATAAGATAATAAGAAGTGAAAGACAACAAGTAGAAGGTTTCAGATAAAACAACAAGAAAAAGGAAGCAACAATTGGAAGGTTTCGAGTAAGACAACAAAATGGACCTAGTCTGATGAATTATCTCCTAGAGTCAAAAATCTTAGTCCGATGAATCTTTCTCCTAAGATATCAAAATCTCAGTCCAATGAATCTTTCTCCTGAGATCACATAAAAATGGACCTAGTCTGATGAATTATCTCCTAGAGTCAAAATCTTAGTCCGATGAACCATTTATCTTAAGATAATAATAATGGCATTTTATTTTCCAAGAAAATAAAGTCGGGAGCCCGCCCGTACAATAGAGGAATTCATTTCAATCTTTACTTTTCAGTCTTTACGTTTTAAGTTTTGAAGTTGGGAGCCCGGCCGTATAACAGAGGAATACATTTCAGTCTTTACATTTTAAGTTTTGAAGTCGGGAGCCCGCCCGTATAACAGAGGAATATATTTCAGTCTTTACATTTCAAGTCTTGAAGTCATTAACCCGCCAGGAGAGCGAAATGTTACAATAAAAATCCCCAGCATAAATTCAAGTTCAGCAATCAGAAGGGAGGCAACGGTGTTCGGAAGAAGGCAATTCAAGCTTCGAAGGAAAATAATTCGAAGCTCAAAAGAAGAAAATAAACAGTCCAAGTTCGGCAATCAAGAGAAGCCGACGGGTCAAGTCAGAAATGAAGAAACATCGTGAGGAAATACAAGGCGACAAAACAACAAAGGTCGTGGAGCAAGTTTGAGAATAAGTCGTCGTAATTCATAAGCCATAGCTTAGCTTAGCTTCTTTATTTTACTTTTAGCATGGTGTAATAAGGGGTAAGCAGTAGCAGTAGCAGTAACAGCAGTAACAACAAAATCACAGTTCCACGGTAGTCCCAGCTACAAAAACTTCCCGAACTACATTGACCTGATTCCTTTTTAGCCAAGGATATGTAGGAAACTTTTTGAAGCAGAGGTTCGGTCAAATCTTTCAAAAAATGCTTCACACTAAGTATTCAAACAGGCAAAAATCGCTCATATCCGCTCACTTTGTCTTTGCACGAAAACTCTTCGTGTTTACGGGCAAAGAGAGGCAGCTGTGAGCACGTGATTTTTGCCTCACATGAATTACTCCCACAAAATCAAAACACAAATGTTTGTTTTATTGTGTGCATTTTTGTAAATTTTGTGATATTTTCAATAATTATTTGCATTTGTCCTTGCATGTTTATTTGTTTAAATTAATAAAAATACAAAAATATGTTACATTTGCATTTAGGATTTGATTTTACAATTACAAGTAATTAAGTTTGTTTTACAAAAAAATAAAAAATCACAAAAATAATATACTTCGCATTTTAGTTTTTAATGTCAAAATTATATGATTTCCTTTTAATTTGGTATTTAATTATTTGTGATAATAACTACTTAGAGTTAATTAATATTTTTAGGATAATTTGTTCAAGGTTAAATTTAGGTTTGTATTCTTATTTTAGTTAGAAAGAAAATTGAAAAGAAAAAGAAAATAATTAAGAGGAAAGCATAACTGGGCCAATTTCCTTTTAAATTAAAATCAAGCCCAAACCAAAATGCCCCAAACCCAGCCCAAGCATGCCCAACCCGGTCCATTCCCAGCCAGTTTTGATCTGGACCGTTGGATTAATTTGATCCAACAGTCCATAACCTCTTCCTTGACCCGTTCCCCGTTCCCCGTTCCCCGGTTCAAACCGCCCCAGTACTTAACCAAAACGGCCCCGTTTTGTTAATTGACTTAAACGGGACCGTTGGTTTCCATCCATCCAACGGTCCAGATTAAGTCTTCAATTTTCAATATACCAAAGATCCCCCAATACCCTACCCCTCTCATTTCCAGACCCCCCCC
>MU779603.1:48242-92045 GCA_026770625.1 Nicotiana glauca | reverse complement strand
ATTTGAACTCTTTATGAACTATCATCACTGTTTTCCTCATTATTTGAAATATTATTTGAACTCAGTCCATGTGATTTACACTGTTCATGAACTCAACTATATTTTCCTCAAAATTGGAGTTTTAACTGATATTTGAACTACTGTTTGAGCTGAGTATTATTGTTTTACTGATGCCCGAGGGGCTTTTGACTATTTTGGGACTGATTGAGGCCGAGGGCCATATGTGAGGACATGAAGAGTGATGTAAGGAGGCTTTCAGGCCTCGAGTGCTATGTGAGGAGGCTTTCAGGCCTCGAGTGTTATGTGTGCATATGCATATACATGCATGGATCGGACTGCACGCCGCAGTAGTATATTGCATGGATCGGACTGCATGCCGCAGTAGTATATTGCATAGATCGGACTGCACGCCACAGTAGTATATTGCATGGATCGGACTGCATGCCACAGTGATATGTTATGTGGATCGGACTGCACACCGCAGTATTATTGCGATTGGGCTTTAGGAGCCCCTCCGGAGTCTGTACACACCCCCAGTGAGCACAGGGTACCCATGGATCGGGCTACGCGCCGTAGCGGTCATATGTATTGCATTGCATTCATGCATTTGCTCCTGTTTGTACTACGTAGAATGACATTTAGCACTCATATATCATCGGCATACATACTGTTACTTGCCTTGTTGACCAAATACCCTGGTATTATATGTTAAGGAGTACTGTGCCCAAGGGGCCGATTTATGAGCCGATTTGCTCTATCTGATATAGCATTCACATGCTTGGCTGTTGAAAAAGAAAAAGAGATATTTTGTAAAAGAGATTTTTAACTGATCTTGAGATTTCCTAAAGGATTCTTACAGTATTACGGTTTTCTTCAAAGAGTTGTACTGTTCTTTATAGCATTTTGGTGTGCCCATACGTGTTTTCTTATCGCTCAGTTATTATTCTCTCTTATTACCACTGAGTTGGAAGTACTCACTTTACTCCCTGCACCTTGCGTGCAGTTGCAGGTTTTTGTTCACCCGGTAACGGGTTATTAGCAGGACTGAAGGCCATATTATGGGAGCTGAGCAAGGTGACCGCCAGCGTTCGCGGCACCGCATTCTATCTCTGAATTTCAGTTCTATCTTGTATATATATACTATGTTGGCACAATAGTAGTGTCCCTACTCATTAGATGCTCGTGACGTGTGACACCCCGGTCGGGTTGTATTGTGATAAAGTTAATAGTTAAATGTCAATAAGATATACTTTCTATTCATTATGCTTAATAGCTGTTTATAAAGAGGATTTGGGGTTGTTGGCTGGCCTTGTCTTCACGAGAGGCGCCATCACGACCGGCTATGGAATTTGGGTCGTGACATAACGTGACTCGGAGACTGGACCCGAAAAATTGCAAAATGCCTAAAGGTACGGAATAAACGGCACTACCACTAGCCAAAGAATCGTGGAAACTTATGGGTCGATTACAACTCGAATCGCATCGCGACTCAGAGACCAGACCCGAGGGAGATTCAACCACAATATGCTTAAGGACATGGCTCAAATAATACCATCGTCAGTCGATTAAATCTCTAGGACACGCGCCCCAAATTCGTTTCAACCTAGAAGCACAAAGGTTCAAGTATAAGAGGGCTCGAGTCAGACCCCGACTCGGAGACTAAGCCTAAACAGCCAGGCCCAACAACGAATCCTCCAGCACCTACTCATACTAAAAATCACACTTAAGAGCCCCGGGTCTGTCCAATCGGTCCCGGGTCTACAAGGGCCTCGCCGAACTCCCAAAACCAGTCTACACGATCGAAAGCATTGACAAAAAAGGGTACAAAAGGAATAAAGCTTCAAAATTCTTCTCATATTATATGCGTGAAAAATCATTCTCCACCTACAGATACGCCCTGCGCGTATTAAAAACAAAGCGACAAAAACGGCGGAACCTGCATTCTATGCCAAAGGGCTACAGCTTGTCAAATTCGCCCTCTACAACGTCAACAAGGAGTGACTGAGCGTCACACTCATCCGCCCTTGCTTGAGCCAATTCCTCTGAGAGAATGAAGCCCCTCACACTAACCTCCTCGAATACCTCTCTTTGGGATCATCATCGAACATATTCCCAGATCCTCTTCTCCCGGTCGAGGGCTCGCTTCAACTCAGATTGGGCATAAACAACATCCTTTACACAAATTGCCATCTCACAATCAGCCCTGGTTCGGGTTAATGTCGCTTCTGCCCGAGCATCGATTATCTCGGCTCTGGCCTTCGAGAGATCAGACTTAAGTCTCTTAATCATATCCTCTTGAACTTTGGCATTGTAACGGGTCAAGTTGAGTTGGACCTCGAAGGTAGAGACCTTATCCGAGGCGCTCGCCTCCTCTAAAGCTTGAGCCTGCACTTGATCCCGTAGCTCCTCGTAAGTAACCCCAACGCCATTTATGTCGCCTTTAAGGTACTTCAAGGCCTCTACCCTTTTTTGTAACTGATATAGCAAGAGGAAATTAGCCTTAAGGTTAGAAAGAGGCGAAGCGCATACTACAGGAAATTACATGCCCCATCAAATAGCTCTCATAGTTTGAGCTTCGGTACGCTTCATATCGCCAATGCTGCAACTCAACTTCCTTCTCCTAGAAAAGAAGCCTAAGGGATTCTCCCTCGTCCAGAATTCTCTAAAAGTTGACCCTTGATGGATCAGCTCAGACTTAAGCCTATTGCAGGCCTACGCAGGAAAGATTCAATGAGAGGAGGAAGATGCGAGATACAAGGAAACTATGCACAAACTCACCACAAAGTGAAGATGACGGATTACCTCCAAATCAGAACACGCTCCTGTTGATCCTGCCCCTGCGAGCCTTGAAGAGCTGGCCCCGGGCACGACGTGTTCGCTTAAAGAAGTCGTTGGCCGGGAATCAAGCGCTCCGGGAATAGTAGACTCGGGCGATGTCCTGTCCTTAAAAATACAAGCCTGACCAGTACAGCTAAAGGCTTCATCGCACTGCGGGCTCCGGTTACTCTTATTACTGTCATCCCTCAGCCCGGAGGCCAATGACTCCATCTCCTCTCCGGAAAAGCGGTGCCTCGCCCCAAGGAACTGCATGATATTTGCAAACGACGAATCCAATACAGACGATATGGGGAAGTGTTACCTCGGGTACACGGTAGCATGGGAAAAGAAACATATGCACGTAGCTTGATGTTCCGCTCCCCACCTGACACGAAACACAGCTCGCCAGCTGTGCTCATCGCAAGATGAATGGGTCACCAGCCTCCAAACCCAGTCAGGCAGGTCATGGACTTCGCCAGGCATCCACGAAGTTGTTACAACGAGGGAAATAACATTTTTACTTAGCTGATTTTTTATATGAGCAAAATCTAAAAAGGCGACAAAAGCGCCTCACTCACGCGCGTGATTCCACCCTTCTAGAAATAGGAAAAAATCTATAGGGATGATATCGGTCATTCGGACTCGGACAAACCAACTGGCCCACTCTCGGTCTCTGCCCTCCTCGTCGTCAATAATGAAGGGCATGGACGAACGACCCCTCAGAGTTAGCAGGCCTCGGTGATGAAAATACCGATATAGCCTGATGAGATGATCAAGCGTGAAATCGAGCCTGGCTTTCTCCGCGAAGAATCTCATCATAAACACCGTTCGCCAAAATGACGGATGAATCTGCACCAGGGTAACCTGATACTTCAAGAAAAAGTCAAGCACAGCCCTATCTGGAGGACCAAATGCAAAAAGGTATAGGTGCACACTCAAGAACCCATCAGCAGAGTCGGTGATGCCTTTATCTGGGGAAAGCACCTTCAGTGTTACCCCCTCACTCCACCATTAGTATCGCCTCGCCATCTCAATGTGTTCCTCTCTTACCAAGGACGCCGTCTCCAGAACGAAATCCTTCGGCTCGAGCACCGGGAACAGCACTCTCCTCTCTTTGCCATGCCGGTCCCAAAGTGGTCACCATGACTATGGTAAAACTGACAAAATAAAGCAAGGGCGAGCACCAATACTTTTCGCACTTAAAGAGATGAGGAGCCCTATGCCGAAACAGAAGTACAGCTACTTAAAAATAATGAAGTCTCACAAAAACGCCAAAGCTGCCCCACTTATATACAAGAAGCAATGGCGATTCGCCAGCTCGAGGCAAGCTCCGGAAAGCCAACAGCCTCAATACAAATCAACGGGTCGATATCCAATCCAGAAAACACCCTCCAAAAAGAAGTCGAGACTCGAGGAGCCGCGCGTATTATCTCTATGCCCAAGGTAGCATTCTGCGTCAAGATCCCTTGATCCCAAGAAATAGGGCCTCGATGAGCTCTAAAATGCCGGTATTAGACGCAAGGCAAGTGTTGCACCCCAAAAACCGAGGGGTACGATCGACGCTCAACCGGGTAAACCCGACTGAACAAGCTTGTTAGGTTTCCTTCTACCCAAACTAATTCATGGATAAATAGGATATGAACTCCATTAATCATACTTAGTAAGTATTTCATTAAAAACTTAAAACATAATTATCAAAATATTACAAGTTTTGTAAATCTTTGCCAACTATCGATATTTCCAATTTAATTCCAATACCCAGCACTACCCACAACCTGTCTATGGAACCTCTATGGATGCAAAAGACAAGTATGACAATGCCGGCAACAAGGCTCCGCCTATACCTCAAAAGTGAGAGTCTACAACAAAAGATGTGCAATATAACCCCTTGAAGGAGAAAGGGCTCACCAAGACTTTGAGAAAAAGGTACTCCGCTACGCGAGATCGGCACTATCCGCAATGGATCCACCTACATTCATTTAAAAATGTAGCGCCCCCGACAAAAGGGACGTTAGTACCATGGAATAGTACTAGTATGTATAACTAAACACTATCTAGTTAGAAAGAACTTTCACACAAGAATAAGAAATCACAAGTATAACTCAAATATTTAAACGATCACCACATACCAAATAAAAGAATCATACAATTTTTACATCATTTCTCCATAGGCTTTAGTTTGGGGCAATTCACATTTTTCATCATCGCTCACAATACCACCGCTATCTTGAACGGAGTCCGATCTCGACCCGATCGGCTAGGTTGCCTCATTTGAGACATATGCTTCAATCACAATCTCATTTTTTTCCTTTTTTCTGGAATTCATTCACAATACCACTGCTATCTTGAGCAGAGTCCGATCTCGGCCCTATTGGCTAGGCCGCCTTACCAAGGCATTGTTCCCTTCTCATTAATGAATTTGCTTCACATACATCATTCAATAGGCGCTTGAGGCCAGAACTTATCACATCATTCTTGGCACTAGGCCGCATTTTACATCGTTCCCAGTTTCAATATTAGATTTGCCATTTAGGACAGTAGGTGCACACAATAGCAGTTTAAATTGTAAGCAAAGATAAGACTTCACGTAGATGGCACAACAATGCAACTTCGATCTAAATTTAAGGCCTAAGATTTTCAATACATGATTCATATTCCTTGCACCCCATCAAGTTATCAAGAATAGCACATTGATCATATTGAGACACATCCTTCACGCATATAAGATCGCAACCCCAAATTCATGTAAAACAACAATTAATACAATAATTCAACTTTAATCTTACCATATTCACACAAATACCGATGAAGCTCAATTTCTAAAACACGGGGTTTTAGCCATACATACCTCAATAAGGATTTCCTTAATCCTTACAAAATTTCGGAACTCTTAGCACTTCGATCTATTGTACAAGAATTACAAATTGAACTAAGAATTAGAGACAAGATTAGGATTCTAGCTCGTTTGATCATATTATCAAGCACTAGGGGTGCATTGGGATCTTAGGTCCTTTTTGTGAGAGATTTTATCATTTTATACCCTAATTGCTTTCTTTTTAGTTCACAACCTCCCAATACTCTATGATCTTATATGCATGCAAGAAATCCATACTTATACCCATAAATTACCTTACTAATGACCTTTTATGTCTATGTTTAAAATTTTAGAGCTGAGGTGATGAAGTCTTACCTCTTAGGATGAAGGTTTAGGTGCCTCACTTGATTAGTTCAATCCTATCAGCCTTTGAGTCAGCGCCTTCGCAACCTGCCTTTCCATTCTTCGAGTGTTGTTCCTTCTTGAGCCTTTTCTTTTTGATTCCTACCGAAGCAAGCCTCTCAAGTATTGACCTTTCTTCCCACCTTTGAGTGAAGCAGGCCTCTCAAGTGTTGCTTCAATGTTTAACAAGGATTTGTGGAGTAATTTTTTGATGAGAAGCACTTCCCCTTTCTTAGAACCTCTTTATCACTCTAAAAGTACTAGGAAAATAGGCTCAAAATGAGCTATTACACAAGATATAACGATAGGGGGTCGCCTTTTAAAAATTAGAAAATTGGAGCCCGTCTCAAATATGCGATCGCAAAGCTGACATGCGGTCCGCAGAATGGACCGCAAAATGCTCCCCAAAACCTGAAGACACTGTTTGGGTATGCGACAGAAATGTGGTCTACATACCCATTTTGCGGTCATATAATGCAACACAGAACTGTCTCTTACAAAATCCCAAGGGGATTATGCGATGACTATATAGTCCGCATATCGATTATGCGATCGCATAATTGACCGCATAGTTGACCTCAAATTTGACCAACACACTATTTCACTATACGGCGACTATGCGGTCCGTATAGCTATTCTTCGATCACATAGTGGACCGCACAAATGCAATTTTCTGGAAAACATTTTCCTTCACTTTTTAATGCATAGATCGGTCCAAAGGGTCCGAATTTACACATTCCTAACACATATTCCTAATTTGGCACTATGAGCTTTCGAGTTTTGAGTAGAAGTTTTCACAGGGCCTTACATCCTCCCCCACTTAAGATCATTTATCCTCGAATGAGGATCAAGGTTCACTCATTAGAAAATTTCCTTTATGCAATCTCAGTTTCTCACCATCATGGAACACCTCATTAGCTCCGAATTTGGCTAACTCCCTAAATTTCTAAAACTTTTGCCAGAGTTTCCTTTGTATCTAGGACCATCTACCTGTCAGAGAGCCCTAGAAACACATCCTAACAGCATATACATGTTCCATAAACATAACATAACTTGTACAACACTAACCATGGTCATATAGGCAACATATATAACCAAAATGGAACAAGTTTACATAGATTAAATCAAAAGATAAGAGTTCGTAGGAATCAAATACATAAAAGCTATTAAATAACTATTCAAACAAATGTGGGTACTTCTTTCTCATTTCTTCCTCGGCTTCCCAAGTGGCTTCCTCAACCTGCTGGTTCCGCCATAACACTTTTACGGAGGCAATTCCCTTATTCCTCAATTTCTGGACTTGCCTATCAAGAATGGAAACTGGAACTTCTTCGTAGGATAGTTCTTCATTGACCTCAATAGTTTCAATTGGCACAACAGTGGACGGATCTCCCACTACCTTCTTCAACATAGACACATGGAAGACCGGATGTACCAATGACATCTTGGGTGGCAGTTCGAGCTTGTATGCCACCTGACTAATCCGCTGAATGATTATGTACGGCCTGACATACCTTGGACTCAATTTTCCTTTCTTCCCAAATCGCATGATACCTTTCATGGGGCAAACCTTCAAGAATACCCAATCATCTTCCTTTGAATTCCAAATCCCTACGACGGACGTCCGAGTAAGACTTTTGGCGACTCTGAGCAGTTTTTAACCTTTCCTTAATAATTTTAACTTTCTCTATGGCCTGGTGTACAAGGTTAGGCCCTATCAATTCAGCTTCTCCAACCTCGAACCACCCAATAGGAGACCTACATCTTCTACCATACTATGCCTCAAATGGCGCCATCTGAATACTAGCGTGGAAGCTATTATTGTAAGCAAACTCTATGAGTGGCAAATGATTATCCTAACTACCTTTGAAATCAAGATCACAAGCATGCAATATGTCCTCAAGCGTCTGAATAGTCCGCTCTGCTTGCTCGTCGGTTTGGGGTGAAAAGCTATGCTAAGATTTACCTGCATGCCCAAACCTTGCTGGAATGTGTTCCAAAAGTTGGTCGAGAACTGAGCCCCTCAATCTAAAATTATTCAGACTGGAGTACCATGCAACCTAACTATTTCCTTGATATACAACTAAGCATATTGTTCCACTGTGTCGGTAGATTTGACTGGCAAGAAGTATGCTGATTTCGTGAGTCGATCCACGATCACCCAAATTGAGTCGAACTTGCGTGGAGTGCACGGTAGCCCCACCACGAAATACATGTTGATCATTTCCCATTTCCACATTGGTATTTCTATGCTTTGAGCCAGTCCTTTAGGTCTTTGATGTTCGGCCTTCACTTGCTGACAGTTCGGACACCTTGCCACAGTCCGCCACATCCCTCTTCATGTTATTCCACCGATAAACTTCCTTAAGATTATGATACATTTTTGTAGAACTTGGGTGCACTGAATACCTGGAAGTGTGAGCTTCTGCCATGATCCTTCCCCAAAGACAGTCAATATCCAAAACACAGAGGCGGCCATGGCACCATAGGGTACCATCATCCATGCCAAGGGAGAAAGCTGTGGTCTTGTGTTGACGAATCCCCTCTTTCAGTTTTGCTAATAATGTACCGGTGAATTGCTTTTCTTTCACTTCTGCCACAAGCAATGATTCATCCCTATTCTACACAATTACCCCTCCATCGTTAAAGTCCATAAGGCGAACTCCCAAACTGGCCAATCGATGAACCTCCCGGGCTAATGGTCTCTGATCTTCCCTTAAACGAGCCAAACTTCCCATAGATTTTCGACTAAGAGCATCTTCCACAACATTAGCCTTCCTTGGGTGATAGAGAATATCAATGTTATAATCCTTGAGAAACTCTAACCATCTTCTCTACATCAGATTCAACTCCTTCTACTTGAAAATATGTTCAAGGCTCTTGTGGTCCGTGAATACATCCACATGGACCCTATATAGATAATGTCACCAAATCTTTAGCGCAAACACCACTGCTGCAAGCTCTAAGTCATGAGTTGGATAGTTCTTTTCATAATTCTTAATTTGCCTAGAAGCGTAGGCTATAACCTTGCCATGCTGCATTAGCACACACCCGAGCCCGATCCTTGAAGCGTCGCAATACACCACAAACCCCTATGTACCCTCTAGCAGGGTTAATACCGGTGCTGAAGTCAATCTTGATTTCAATTCTTGGAAGCTCTTCTCACAAGCATCTGACCACTGGAACTTAACTGCTTTCTGGGTCAATTTAGTCAATAGAGAGGCAAGAGTAGAAAACCCCTCCACAAAACTTCTGTAGTACCTGGCCAAACCCAAGAAACTGCGAATCTCTATTGGAGTGGTAGGTCTAGGACAATTTTTCACCGCTATAACCTTTTGAGGATCAACCATAATCCCTTCTCTGGAGACGACATGACCCAAGAACGCGACAAATTCAAGCCAAAATTCACATTCCGAAAATTTCGCACACAATCAATGTTGCTGAAGAGTCTGCAAAACTGCCCTGAGATGATTAGCATGATCCTCTCGATTTTGGGAATACACAAGAGTATCGTCAATGAACACTATTATAAAAGAGTCTAGAAAAGTCTTGAAGACTCGATCCATGAAAGCTGCCGAGGTATTTGTTAGCCCAAAAGACATTACCAGAAATTCAAAGTGCCCATACCGAGTCCTGAAAGCTATTTTTGGAATATCATGCTCCCTTATCTTCAATTGGTGATACCCGGACCGCAAGTCAATCTTTGAAAAACACATAGCACCTTGCAATTGGTCAAACAAGTCATCTATTCTGGGTAGAGGGTATTTGTTTTTGATGGTGACTTTATTTAGTTGCCGGTAGTCAATACACATTCGTAACGACCCATCTTTCTTCCTTACAAACAAAACCGGTGCGCCCTATGATGACACACTTAGCCGGATGAAACCCTTTTCTAACAAATCCTTCAATTGCTCCTTTAGTTCCTTCAGTTTTGCCGGTGCCATCCTGTAAGTTGGAATTGATATAGGTTGTGTGCCTGGCATCACATCGATCCCAAAATCAATCTCCCTATCTGGTGGGATTCCAGGGAGATCATCTGGAAAGACATCAGAAAATTCATTCACAACAAGTACGGACTCAAGGCTAGGTACCTCGACATCGGTGTCCGTAACCAGAACTAAATAGCAGATGCACCCCTTCTTGATCATCTTTACAGCCTTAAGGTAAGAAATAAACCGACCTTTAGGGGCTACACTATCCCCCTTCTATTTAACTACGGGCTCATTAGGAAACTCAAGCCTTATAGTTCTAGTTCGACAGTCAAGCTTGGCAAAACATGAATAAAGCCAATCCATCCCCATTATTACATCAAAATCAACCATCCCCAATTCAATAAGATCGGCCATAGTATCCCCACCACGCACTGTGACAACACAACTCCTATAAACTCGAGTAGCCAAAATTGACTCACCAACCGGAGTAGATACTGAGAATGGTTCATGAAGTTGTCTGGTTCTATCCCAAATTCCATAGCAACAAAAGGGGTAACATATGACAAGGTGGAACCGGAGTCAATAAGTGCATACACATCACGAGATTGGAGAGTCTAAATACCTGTAACAATATCTGGGGAAGCCTCTACAGTCTGGCGACCACTCATAGCATAGAACTGGTTGGATCCTCCTGAACTCTGTGCACCATCCCTAGCTGTACCACGCCCCGCGGGTGCTGGGGTACCTCGAGCTAGAGAGGGGGCTGAAGATGTAGCAACTGCTGGGTTGGCAGGTTGTGCGGTGCCCCTACCTGCTCCCTGGGGGGATATACGACAATGCCAATAAATATGAGCCCTCATCCCACATCCATAACATGCGGGCAACTCCATGTAGCAAATCCCCGAGTGCATCTTCCCACACCTGGGGCACGGGAACCTCTGATGTTGCTAGGATCTCTCTCTAGACCAGCCCCGCTGGTGGGATCCCCTGTTGTCCTGACTGGGCCTGAAACGACTCTACTATTTCTGTTGGTTGGGCCCTGATGGCAGTGCACTGGCTGAAGACTGCGCAACAGACTGGGATGGCCCAGATGATCCTCTCTGGAAAGTTGATCTTCCCCCATCCAAATACTCACCCACGTTGCCCGCAGACTGGGCCTTTCTGCTACCCTCTCTCTCCATTTTGTTCTTCAGTTTATGGTTCTCTATGGCCTAAGCAAATGGTACCATCTTCCCATAATTCATGTCAAAATTCAATGCAGTTGTATAAGCCTCATTAATTGTCAAAGGATTGAGGCCCTGAACAAACCGACACACCCTAGCCTCCATCGTGGGCAACATGTGGATAGCATATTTGGACAGGCAGACAAACTCCATATGGTACTCCCATACACTTCTGCTACCTTGCTTCAGATTTTCAAACTCTGCTGCACGGGCTGCCCTTGTCTTTGCAGGCAGGAAATGGTCTATAAATACATCAGCAAACTCGCTCCACCTCGCTGGAGGGCTCCTCTCCTCACGGCAGTCTTCCCACAACTCAAACCATGAATAGGCCACCCTTTTCAAATGATAGGCAGCCAACTCTACTCTATTTGTCTCAGTTGCACCCATAACCCTGAGGGTCTTGTGCATCTCATCAATAAAATTCTGAGGATCCTCTCCCAAATTGGCACTCGTAAACACTGAAGGGTCTAACTGAAGAAATTTGTTCACCCTGGAACTGGTGGAATCCCCTTGTGGGCCAGATGAACTGGGTGTGGCATTTGAGTTTTGGGCCTGAGAGGCCACTAGCTGAGTCAACATCTGAATAGCTCCACTAAGATCCTCCTCAGAAATACCAAAACCAGAGGCTGGAGCTAGAGGCGGAACTGGAGTATCAATTGGAGGGATAGTGGCACCCTCCGCGGGTGTAGGAATTGGGGTAGTCTTCTCTGGAATAGATGAACCAGGCAGGGTGATAGCAGGGCGACTACCTTCACCCGCAATATCAAGTAATGATTCATCAACCACTCCTGAGGTGTCATTGGTTTCTTGGCCAATTCTTGCTTTCTTATTAGGTGTCATTTACTGAAAGATAGAACAATGCACTAATTAGAGAGGGAGCAGTTTCACCGCACGATCCAGAATATCAAAGAAGGGTGTTATTTGTAATGCCCAAGTAGCTTCCAACTTATAGATATGGTCGACTTCACACCGATAAGAAGGACTATACTAGACACAGCTCTAAGACATCCTAGGACACTTTAAAACCTTAGGCTCTGATACCAAGTTTGTCACGCCCCAAAATACCCGAAGCTCAACCGGATAAACCCAACTGAGCAAGCATGTTAGGTTTCCTTCTACCCGAACTAATTCATGGATAAATAGGAAATGAACTTCATTAATCATACTTAGTAAGTATTTAATTAACAACTTAAAACATAATTATCAAAATATTACAAGTTTTATAAATCTTTGCCAAACATCGATATTTCCACTTTAATTTCAATACCCAACACTACCCACAACCTGTCTACGGAGCCTCTATGGATGCAAAAGATAAGTATGACAATGTTGGCAACAAGGCTCCGGCTATACCTCAAAAGTGGGAGTCCACAACAAAAGATGTGCAATATAACACCTTGAAAGAGAAAGGGGTTCACTAAGACTTTGAGAAGAAGGCACTCCGCTACACGCGATCGGCATTATCCGCAATGGAGCCACCTACATTCATTTAAAAATATAGCGCCCCCCGACAAAAAGGACGTTAGTACCATGGAATAGTACTAGTATGTATAATTAAACAACATCTTGTTAAAAAGAACATTCATACAAGAATAAGAAATCACAAGTATAACTCAAATTTTTAAACGATCACCACATTACCAAATAAAAGAATCATACAACTTTTACATCATTTCTCCATCGCTTTTTGTTTGGGCAATTCACATTATTCATCATCGCTCACAATACCACCTCTATCTTGAGTGGAGTCCGATCTCGACCCAATCGGCTAGGTTGCCTTATTTGAGACATATGCTTCAATCACAATCTCATTTTTTTCCTTTTTCCCGGAATTCATTCACAATACCACCGCTATCTTGAGCGGAGTCCGATCTCGGCCCAATTGGCTAGGCCGCCTTACCAAGGAATTGTTCCCTTTTCATTAATCAATTTGCTTCACAGACATCATTCAATAGGAACTTGGGGCCACAACTTATCACATCATTCTTGGAACTAGGACGCATTTTACATCATTCCCAATTTCAATATTAGATTTGCCATTTAGGATAGTAGGTGCACACAAGAGCAGTTTAAATTGTAAGCAAAGATAAGACTTCACGTAGATGGCACAACAATGCAACTTCGATCTAAATTTAAGGCCTAAGCATTTCAATACATGATTCATATTCCTTGCACCCCATCAAGTTATCAAGAATAGCACATTGATCATAATGAGACACATCTTTCACGCATATAAGATCGAAACCCCAAATTTATGTAAAACAACAATTAATACAATAATTTAACTTTAATCTTAGCATATTCGCACAAATACCGATGAAGCTCAATTTCTTAAAGACGGGGTTTTAGCCATACATACCTCAATAATGCTTTCCTTAATCCTTACAAAATTCTGAAACTCTTAGCACTTCGATCTATTATACAAGAATTATAAATTGAACCAAGAATTAGAGACAAGATTATGATTCTAGCTCGTTTGAGCATATTATCAAGCACTAGGGGTGCATTGGGATCTTAGGTCCTTTTTGTGAGAGATTTTTATCATTTTATACCCTAATTGCTTTCTTTTTAGTTCACAACCTCCCAATACTCTATGATCTTATATGCATGCAAAAAATCCATACTTATACCCATAAATTACCTCACTAATGACCTTTTATGGCTATTTTAAAATTTAAGAGCTAAGGTGATGAAGTCTTACCTCTTGGGATGAAGGTTTAGGTGCCTCACTTGATTATCTTCAATGTTTAACAAGGATTTGTGGAGCATTTTTTTGATAAAAAGCACTTCCCCTCTCTTAGACCCTCTTTTTCACTCTAAAAGTACTAGGAAAATAGGCTCAAAATGAGCTATTGCACAAGAAATAACGACAAGGGGTCGGATTTTAAAAATTAAAAAATAGGAGCACGACTCAAATCTGCGATCGCAAAGCTGATATGCAGTCCGCAGAATGGACTGCAAAATGCTCCCCAAAACCTGAAGACACAAATCTACGATCGCATTTTCTACATGTCTATATTCATTTTTGCCTATTCATGGTAAACCTACACTTTTCTCCTTAAATCAGTAATTGGTTTTGATTCTTGATTTATAAGTTTGTTTCGTTAAGACCTATGTGATAATTCCTGACTATTTTCTTTATTTAAGATCTAGATTAGCTTTCTTACCTTATTCGATTAACTGTGATATTTACTGATTCTTCACTAATCATTTCCTTAATTAAACTTCTATCTATTTACCCCTGATTGCTCATTTGATTTTCTTTTCTTAAATGTATTTTGCCTTTACCGTTGGTTAATTACCCTTAATGAAGGGAAAATTATACTAATTGGTGTATAATTGACTATGTGGCTTCCTGAATTGTAGAAGGGTTAATTCCCTTTACCTTATTCTCCTTGCTCTTAACTGCTATTTATGCTCTCCTTTACTCTTCACTTCAGACGGATATTTGTTTAAAAATCACTACTTTTACACTCTAAAAAGCTCTTTCTACCCTCTCTGATACTTGTGATCTTTGTTATTCTGGCCGGCTGCAAGCCAAGGTTGGAAATTGTGCAACATCTGTCTTCTATCTTGTGTTTTCTTTCTCTAACTGGTATGCTTATGATTAAATTTCAGAATCCAATCCTATGTGTTTATTTACTATCTTAGTTCATCAACCCTGAGTTCATTTCTGCTTTTATTTACTGCTTACCTAGCATGCCAAATACTACCTTATTCAAATATATAATTAGCATGTCCCCACCTTACTTGTCTGTTCACTATCTTGTTTAACATGTCTTTCATATGTAATATAGCATGTCTAAACTTTGTATTTATGTAAATAGCATGCCGACACTTGTTAACACGTGCCTAGCATGTTCATTTAAGTCCTTGCCTGTTCTGCCTTACTCCTGCTAAGTTATCTAGTCTCCCAGGGATAACTGTAGTTGTGTTGTTTATATGTCCTCAAGCATGTGTCTGTTGTGATCCTTGTTTCATGTTTCAATGACCTGCATTCTATCTAACTTATTAGTTTTGTAGAGTCCCTTGAGAACTCTATGCATCATGTTATTTATGTGCTCCATTAAGGTGTATTCTATATGTTCCCAACCCCTATTTCCTTGTGTGGAAATTGTTTGTCAAAGTACTTTTCTAAGGTTGTTTGTTCTGTTCTGATTGCAAAATTGTTTCTCTTAGATCACTAAGTCCTGCCCCTTTGGTATGTGTACTGCTTAGAGACCCTTGAGATCTCTCTGAACTCTAGCATATCAGAGCTGGCACTTCTACACTACACATAAATCAATTCTTATTTGAGAAAGGTCTGGGTGTTAGCACTGCCCGGGATCCTTGAGGTCCTTAGGGAACTCTAACACACCTAGACATGAAATTGGCTATGAAACTTTGGGCATTTGAGACTACTGAAGGCTTGGAAATTACTTTGTGGGCTCCCTATAGCTTAATTTCCGTTCTATTTATGTAATTTATTCAATCTTTGGTCTGTAATAATTTATTGTAAATAAATATTGGGGTGACTAGTAAAAAGTAGTTGTATACTATGGGTAAAGTTGCGTAGATAACATGCCTATAGGGTTCAAATGTGTTTTTTTATAGATAATATGCCTATAGGATTTTGCTTTGCTTCAAATAAATTTCGCATGCTTTACTTTACATAATTAGAAATCATGCCTATTGAATATGAAATCAGCTTTATATAGAAATCATGCCTATAGGATCTAAAATCAGTTTTAGTTAGATCTAAAATCAATTTAACTTTAACCCGCGCCTGTAAGTTCTTAATCAGATTAACTAACATATTCGCTTCTTTAATAGTCTTCAACGATGCGTTAATTAATATTACTAAAAAGCATGCCTATAGGATCCAAATTGCCCGTGAAATTGTTTACTGTTTTATTGTATTCCTGATTAATGGTTAGATACATTCTTATAGGACACCACTATTACACGCCTAGGCAAGCCTACAGGCAAATTAAAAATCCTACAAACTGTAGAACTACGCTCTATTATCTGTGACTGCTCATATTCAACATGTCTAAATCAGTAGCCAAACCGAATAGATCTTCGACCCTCGGTCCTAACTCAATACTGCATATTCGCTGCTCATCTAGATATCCTGTCCTAGGGCTTCTTTTAAAATACCTGAAACTGTGTTTAAGACGTGCACTCACTTGCTCTGTTTGTGGAGGTAAAACTTGAGCCTTTAATTGTTCCATCTTTGGTCCAGTCCAAACTTTTTTGGTTGTCGCTTAGATTTTTTACCTTTAAGCACCTTAGGGTAGTCTAAAACTGCCCAAAATTAGAGGTCCTAAATACCTTAGGGCCACAAGGAAGGGACGGGTAGTGCACGCATAGGAAATCTTTTAATGTTGCTAGAACGCTTTAGGCTATGACCAAGGGGGGAATCGGGTAGTAGGGATATGATGACTGTGCGCTAATGTGTAGCCCATCATTGAGGAGTAATTACCGAGTATTGCATGGGTATAATCCTGTAGGTTAACCAACCTAGGACCCCTCTTTCCAAATTCCTATGTGTTCAAATGAACTCCTTTTTCTTTATATATATATATATATATATATATATATAAGTTGCTCAAACCTCTCCCTAGCTTCCATTACCTGAATCATACATGTGTTTAGAATGTGAAAACATACCTTTATTTGCAATATGTGTTGAAACTGTTTATTTGTTAAAATGACTAATTCACACCATTCAAGTTCGGCCGAGACCCACCATTGTGGACTGCGAGGGGTACCTAACACCTTCCCCTCAAGGTTATTTCGAGCCCTTACCCTAATCTCTGGTGATGCAAACTAGTTCATGAGTTAATCGCTCTAGGTGCCCTAACGCACCTTAATCCATTAGGTGGCGACTCTTCAAATACCCAATTCTCAAAAGGAAAAGAATTGTTCCCCCATGAATGTCGAAACCCGGACTCCCGAGGGAAAAAGGAAGCGCGACAGCATGTATTCCTTCTAGAACAGCAAAATTTTACGTTGCTACAATTCTAACAAATTCTCGTTGGAATTGTGTTGTTGCAATTTAAAACCGCAACATTCGATTGAATTTTTTTTGCTTCTGTTCTTGAGATATTCCAACCAGGAATGGACGTTCCTTTCTTTTATGATTTTGGACCTTTTTTTGGTTCATTTGTCTAAATGAAAATGGAGCAGGAATGGACGTTCCTTTTGTTCATTTGTCTAAATGAAAATGGAGTATGATTGTAGTGAATCTTTATATATTAAATTCAAAGTGTTTCTTAGTTAGCCACCTAACCTTTTGAATGACTAAGAGTCATTTTATGTGGTCTAGCTAATGCTGCCACGTTACATTTCTTGAAGGGGGGTTTAGTTTAGGCTTATCTCATAATTTTAAAGATTAACTAGGTAATGTCCTGTTACTCGGTAATTAATCAATTACCCGTATAATTAAGAATTATCTCAAATTACCTAAAATATTACTCATTTTTAATATACTTTATACATTATACTACCGTGATCATATGGTACCTTGCATGGTACTAGTTCATAATTATCGGGTATTATCGCTCGACCCGTATTTTATTTCAAATTGATCACTTTCAACGAAACTCGTTTTCTTTAATTCGTGTACCCTTTATCCTTCATGACACTTACTTCTCGCTTGTTGTAAATAGCGTAAATACATTAACCTCAAGATAATTCCATCCCCAAACCTACGTCGATTAACTGAAGATAAAACTTTTAACGTACGAAAATGCGAGATGTAGCATCGTTTCCCCTTAGAAACATTCGTCCTCGAATGTTCAACTGATGCTCTTATCATTCTCATAACCCATAGGTATCATGAATAATTTAGTACTCGTCTTTCCATCTAGGCGATTGTTCTGTAAATGAGTCCCAAAAGCCAGGTATTCCCCCCTTTAAGCATCTTTCTCACACCACGACTTGTAGTCGGAATCGTTCTAATCTCGTAATTGTTGCTACTTTCTATCATGCAGCCTTTACGACTCTAACTTTGTATATGCGCCTGACTCTTCTCTTCTCTTCTAGCTTTTAGCCAATCTCTAGGATTCACTTTGTGAACATATACAAAATTATGTCAAGTTGTCCCTTTGGGCGTCATTAGCGTTACTACATCTAAGTAGGCCATACTATACAAAAATTCTTACTTCGATTTATCACTATCGAGGCCTGCTACCGAACTCCAGGTTACTCTCTTTGATTATCCTATATGTATAAAGCTAAATTTTTTAACGCTTCTTCATTACTATTCATCTTAAGACTGATGGCCCAATCTCATCTCGTACTTTACAACTTTTACCCATCCATTGTTCATTCACCTAAATATTGATCTACAATCATCCATTGATAACTTGAAATTTCTTACATAAATACTGCCACTAGGGCTTACATGCATCATAGAATATTTGAAGTGATTTTTCTCATCCACCTGGGTGATACGATATTATACTTTCATAACCGTATTTCATAGCATCCCAGTGTGACTTACTTTACGTGGCTATTTTAATCCTGTCCAGTTCATGAAATCCCCTTCTTCTTTTTTTCCTTTTTTTCATTAGACCATTACTCAATCGCAGGCCCAAAAATCGTCGTTTATCTATCATAATCACAACCCCATTCTAAAACATTCCATTTTATCTAAATGCAATGTCAAAGACTCATTTGAGTTCATTCAGGCTATATTGAGCTTTTTATAACTTAGAGGAAACATCAGTTCCTTTGTTTTCACAGGCTTAATCCCAAGGACTTAACCATTTGCGTCGCTTCTCACTTGCCTTCTCCTTATCCTTACTCTTGTCTTTCTAAAACCTTGTCGTTGTATCATATTTTAGCTTGCGATCAATTCCCATGCATTTTATGGAACATCAAGCGAGACACCGCATCGTCTCTAACTCTTCTTTTACTCTCTAATTAAACCTTTCGGTACTTAGAAATTATAGGTTGGGAAGCATTCCACTGACGACGCTGCTATCATTCCTGGATATTGAATCCCCGCACTTCTAGCCTTTTATCCGCAGTATGGACTATTCACGACCTTTTGCATTTTGAGTATCTTGTATGTTGTTCCCATTTTCCTTTCTTACCTTAAAATCTTGCATCGTATCTTCTATCTCTTTCATGACCTCCCTTCCATATAGGTATAATTCACGTTCACAACTTGAAGATTTATTATAATACTTGCATCTCTGTGCATACACAATTCGGTGGGAGCTTCATACTGACTTCTTATGAGGCTAGTACTTCTTCTAACTGTCGTTCGTAGAGCCTTTATAGAATATGGTTGTTATAATACCTACCTTGTTCCTTTTATAGTGAGAGTACTTCTGCAATATTCTCAATCACGATTCTATAATTTCTGGGTCCAATAACCGAATTCCTTATTTACTTCGTTGATGAACTCTTTAGTTTCCACCTTCTTCGGATCGGCCTTTATGTCGGCTTAAATTATCTCCCTCTTTGGGGTTCATGGTATTAGTTATTCTCTTTATCCATTTATAAGCACTGAGGAATATGCATGATACAATCATTTAACAGTTTAATCCTTTATTTATGACTTGGGCTCAATTTTTTCTTTTAACGTATACCAGAATCTTCTACGGTTGTATTGCTACATGTATAAACTCCGAACCCTTAAGTGCGTTCATAACGTAACCAACTCAGGATCATTGATCGAATAATTTCTTTTGTTCCATCTTAGCTTTCTTTCAAGGTAAGCTATTACTTCTTCTGGTCTTTCCGCCCTGGTGTTGCTTCCATACTTAGCTTATCTTAGTGCCCACACATGCCAGCATTTTTGTGCAACTCATATGATCTCGAATATTAATTTTAATTTTACTTCCCTTTCATTATCCACGGTAGGTGCCACTTTCCTTTGGAGTGCTTCCAATGTTGTTGTGAGACAATTGTTACACGACCATTTCCTCTTTAGGTTGTTTTGCTTTGGTTGAAGCCTTCTTCCTTATTTCCTTAACTAGTCTTTCATTGTGGTACTTAAGGGGGGATCCTCTGACTCTTGTAAGGTTGCGAGTTTATCACATCGTATGCCTAACGAAATTTTTGAGGTTCTTCCTCATCTATAATTACCTGTAGTTACTTATCTCCACGCCCTTGTGCTTGTAGGGTTACTCCTGAATTAATATTTTGACTGTCTTCACGGTGGCACTTTCTTTTATTTCCGTAACACTCACGGTACCTTTTTAACTTCCCCAACTCCTATATAGATATTTTTCAAAGATCACGATGTCATAACTGTGAGGCTTAATTCCCCATATTGGGGTTCCCCATGTTTATCTTGCACGATCTGTTGATTTATCTATATTCTCTTGTCTGGTCATAGCTAGGCTCTTCTTGAAATCAACTACTAGTTGCTTGTTAGCTCATTCCCGTATCAATATTCCGCATAATCTCTCTTTTTTTTGGGTCATTTCCTTTGTCTTAACTTACCTCTCGCACTTGCTCCTTATTAACCAATAATATCTTAGGCAGAAACCCTTAATTTCTCTCCCTGACGCTGTGTTTGCATAATGCTCTGGTATCGTAGCATATCTTTAGGCTTTGAGTAAGTACAATCTCATCCCTTTTTTGCTTTATCACATTCTTCCTTTACCATTCCGTAATTACTAGAACCACTTAATTCTAACGTAATGTCACGTCATTCCATATTCCCCCTTTAGGGGAGTACTAAGAGTTGGAGCTACGACGATCAGCCTATAAATGTTCTACCTTTTCATTTTCAGCGTCCTTTCACATCATCGATGACCCTTAATTTCCTTGCGGTAATCCTTCAGTATTAAGGTTAATGAAATTCCTTACTCGCGAGGTGACAATTACTATAACTGGCACATACAGTCTCTGAAGCTTAAATTTGCTCACATCGCTTACTTTAGGGAAGTGTCTTCCTGAATGATCATTCTCTGAATTTCTCATGAATCTTCTTCTATTGTCCATTTTATTATTGCCGGTATGAAATCTAAAATTCTCATGATGTTGACCATCGTCAAATCACTAAATCCCTAATTCATATTTACTTTATATTGTTCACCATCCCATATTGATCTCTATTATTCTGGGGTTTAGATTTTCCTATTGGCAATCGCGTTAGAGTCACGAACTAACTTCTAGAAATGAGTATATGACTTTATGGACTATACTCTTTTGTTGTCTTAAGGCCTATCACCTCTCTTCTCTTCCTTCACCTGACTATGGACACGGTAATACCATCAACTTTTTGATCTACCGTTGTCGTCCATGCATCGCATCTTACTCATAATTCTTCCTTATCCCTCTTCTCATTACTCTGCTAGTATTTTTGCCTATACCTTTCTTGTGAAAAATTCAGCAAGACATTCTTTTGCTTTTTGCTCCCCTCGCTTCATCCATCGGCTATTCGGGCTGCTCAACGTCCTTACTCTACTAGGGATGAGAGTCACACTAAGGTAATATTTATCCCTTCCAGGCTTTCAGTGCCTATCTTCTGAATTATTTTTCCCGAACATGCTAGTATTCGCATCTAATTGTAATATTCTAGAGTTCACCATCTGGGTGTCTCACAAGAAGATTTATTAGCACATATGTAATACTCTTCAGCAATGTCAACTAACACAAAATATCCATTCACCATTTTGGGTTACTCTAACCCTAGCCGGATCCTGATATTCCGTCCTTTTCTTAAACTACACCTGTTAGACCTCATAGGGCATAACTAAGATGGGTACGTCCAATCGTACATACATTTGTTACTGTTGAATATAACTCAAAAAGCTTATATTCCTCTGCCTAGATTATAAACATTGTTAACCTTCATTGATTGGGCGTCTCGTACTCTTCTTCATCTTGCTTCTTCTGCTTGTTGAAACTTGTATTTATCTTCTGAATCTCTCATTATCTTTCACCATTAAGGTGGATAGTTATTCTTGCCTCAAGACTCCTTATCAAGAGGTTCACACCTTTCAGTACGCACATGATCCGCTGAAGACCTCACATTTACTTATCATAAGCATGATGCAAAGTCGAGTTCCTCTAACCCAACTCTCCCATAGCCATGTCTTATACCAATCGTCTTTCTGGATGTAGGTATTGTCTTATTACGAATAAAATAGAAGTCAAGAATTTAAATTCTTAAAACTGAGCTCTACCACACGATATAGAGTAAGAAGAAAGAGTGACAATCCTAAATTGCATGTAGCCTCCTGCTTATAAGTGTGGTGCACGACACACCCATAAATAAGACTCTACTAGACACAGCTTGTCGACTCCCTAGGATAGAACTTCTCTGATACCACTTTTGTCACGAGCCAAACCGATGGGTCGCGACGGGTACCCGGTACCTTACTCAACGTACTAATATAACGTATCTTTTCGTATCATACTATCAGAGGTAAATGATCCGGAGAGGTTGTCGTGAGATAAGTAGAATAAAATATGGAGAAATACTCGACATTGGACGATCCAATATGTAATCCAAGCTTATACATATGACGTACGGGCCTATAAAACTGGCATGATCCTTTATGTACTCAAAACATAGGCCGACAAGACCATACAAGAATCTGTATACATAACATCTTTCTACAAGCCTCTAAGAATACATTATCGTAAAGGTTGGGACAGAGCGCCGCCATACAAAACAATACACATCTAAATTATACTGACCAAACAAGCAACTCCAGAGCAAATGGAGTGCACCAACATCTTCTGCTGAGCTGATCGCCTACTCAGAGGACTCTCGATCTGTCTATCTGGACCTACGGGCATGAAACTCAATGTCCCCAAGCAAAATGGACGTCAGTACAAATAATGTACCGAGTATGTAAGGAATAAAAATCTAGACATAAGAGAAACATGGAGTAAAAGACTCGACATGTAAATCTGAATCGCTCTGTGAAATCCTTTAATATTTAAAATGTCATGCATATACATATAAATGTCATGTTGTGCATAGGTACATGTATTCATAACATCATCAAGCCTCTGAGAGCATCCCATTATATCATCTCGGTCATTGTGGGAAAAATCATCAATGTATACCAGTTGATCAGGTGGTGGTGCGTATATAATGCCATAACCTTTCCCATATCCCATATATATAATATACATATATACACGTATATAATTCCATCCAGTCACGGATCAATGTACATGAATGCAATGCATGAGAAGTACGTCAATAAAATCTTTCGGAGTGTCACAAGACCATTATGCCTCTGATTAATATCATGAAATAAATTTTACCAACTTATATAATTTTGAGACCCATGAACGATAGAATAATTATGACACATAGGGAATCAAGAACATCGACATCTCTGGTATTTCTATGAATATAGCCATTTATGGAATTTATGCACTTTCTCGTTTCGTTCATGTCGTATAGATCATGCCAAAAAGAAAGAAGGGATAGCCTTAACATACGTGGAGTAGGAAAATTCCATATAATATTTTTGGAGAAGATTGCACGTATTCTTTCTAAAACCGTAAAATTTTACGTTGCTACGATTCTAGCAAATTTTCGTTGGAATTGTGTTGTTGCAATTTAACCGCAACATTGGATTGAATTATTTTGGCTTTGTCCTTGAGATATTCCAGCCAGGAATGGACGTTCCTTTCTTTATGATTTTGGACCTTTTTTTGGTTCATTTGTCTAAATGAAAATGGAGCAGGAATGGACGTTCCTTTTGTTCATTTGTCTAAATGAAAATGGAGTATGATTGTAATGAATCTTTATATATTAAATTCAAAGTGTTTCTTAGTTAGCCACCTAACCTTTTGAATGACTAAGAGTCATTTTATGTAGTCTAGCTAATGCTGTCACGTTACAATTCTTGAAGGGGGGTTTTAGTTTAGGCTTATCTCATAATTTTAATGATTAACTAGGTAATGTCCCGTTACCTAGTAATTATTTAATTATCCGTATAATTAAAAATTATTTCAAATTACCTAAAATACTATTCATGTTTAATATACTTTATACATTATATTACCGTGGTCATATGGTACCTTGCATGATTCTAGTTCATAATTATCGGGTATTATCGCTCGACCCGTATTTTATCCCAAATTGGCCACTTTCTACGAAAACTCGTTTTCTATAATTTGTGTATCCTTTATCCTTCATGACACTTACTTCTCGCTTGTTATAAATAGCATAAATACATTAACCTCAAGATAATTCCATCCCCAAGTCTACGTTGATTAACTGAAGACAAAAATTTTAATGTACGAAAACGCGAGATGTAACAGTATGGGTCAGGTGAGTTTGGTAAAAATGGGGCAAATCTTTTTATCCAATCAGGGTAGGCACGTAATTTTTAATATGAGATCTTTTAAAAAACTTAGCTCAAAGTAATAATATAAAACAAGAAAATAGACAAGAATGTAGGGAGCAAGAGATGAGAGATTCTTATTTCTTTCATATATTCAAGTGTATACAATATGATGTCCAAACCCTTTATTTATAGGATGACATTGAGGTATACAAAGGGATATCATAAACATGGTATTAATTATTGAAATCATGGGAAAAGATCATGGAGGTTATGGAGGTGTGGGAGTTACAACTATAATGATGAGAAGTAGTGGGAGTTATCTACTTAATGAAGAAGAGTAGTGGGAGTAACTTCTTTAGGAGTTATAGACATTCACTACAAAATAATATTTTATAACACTCCCTCTTGGATGTCCATAGATAATGTGCCTTGTTAAAACCTTACTAAGAAAAAATCAAGTGGAAAAAAATCTTAGTGAAGGAAAAAGAGTACACATATCTTGTAATACACATTATTTATTGCCTCATTAAAAACCTTGCCAGAAAAAACCTAGTGGGATAAAATCTTAGCTAAGGAAAAAAAAAGAGTCATGTACCCGTCAAAGTTTATCTTTTTCATTATGTTAGACCACCTGACAATGTAATTTACTTTGATTTTCCTGTTGCTTGTGATTTTTATATATATAAAATCTAGCCCTAGGCGCTTGCCTAGTGGATTACCAAAAAAAAAAAAACTAAGAGAAAAATAGTACAACGCGTATTTGCCTCCTCTTGATGAAAACATCACTTTATTCTTCGGAGACAACGAATTCCAAGCTTGTGTAACAACTTCTATAATATTGAGATCTGCAATGTCTTGTGAAGAAGTTTGTCAAATTATCACTTAAACAAATTTGTTGAAGAACTTTGGTGAATGTGCTTTATTTTGTCTCCTTCGATAGTCTTTCTTTCAATTGATATAAGCAAACAATATTTTATTTAGTATTATTGGAATCTTCTCTTCAAAGTCAAGTCACATGTCTGTTGGGTGTTGAGCCCCTTGCTTTATCAGTTGCTTATCTTGACATGACTTGAATAAGTATCAATAATTAACTGCCTTGTAAAATGATAATATGGCAGTACTGTCACATGCAACTAGAATGTTTGAAGAATGAACTTCAGGAAAATGCATGCATTTGCATAACCAATAAAATCTTGGCAATATTTGTTAGAATAAACAAATCTACATCAAGTATTCCTTTTGAAATATAATACTAATCATATTTCAATATCTCCATATAGTCTTTATACTTTTAGCTGTTGGGACTATTCGTCCAACTTCATATTTTTCAGATGAAGTCAATTTTCATTGCATATTTTTCATTTGACCAATCATATATTTGTCCAAATTTCATGACAGATTTGAGCTCAAGATTCTCGTCAATATTAATAATATTGAGCGCTACATTATATTAACAACATCGTCGACGATCATTTTACGTCGGTTCCATCATCAATCAATAAAGACATAACTTATCGAGATCTCATTATTTTCAGGTACCTAAGCCTCTTCCATGAGGTCTTATAAAGGGTTATGTCATGGTGCTCTTATAAAACACTTGCCTCATTATTATGACCATCTTGAACATTTGCTCCTCTCCTTCTTCAAGGAGTTTTATCTTTGGAACTGATTAGTCTATTACGCTTCATGCGTATCATAAACTGTGTCCATCATGGACTTTATTCTATTTGGAGCATTAATAGCTAAAATATGAAATTTAGCTTTTGGTCAGCAAATGCTCCTGGCAATATTTTGGAAATGAATTATCACTTGAACTTCAAGTTCACATAAGTTTACATTTTTTTGTACGAGGATCTAGATGTATTTATAATAATTCATTCCACGTATCACTGTTTCAGCTGCCCATTTTCTCCCCCTAATGTTAGGATCACCAACACATTTCCCAATCTTCTTTGGGAACCCATCTTTGTGTATTGTGATATCACAATTAAATCATATAGCACATCCATATTTCAAGATGAAAATTATTTGGTTCCTGACCCTGAACTAATTGTGGCGGAGATAATTTATCATAACTTGGCTAGATACATACAAGTGCTGCTCTATATTAAATAATACATCTCATACCAAATTTCTTTTTGGTGATTTTGTTCTCATAATCAATGGTTTAGCTATAATTGAAGGCATACAATCTCTGCTAAACCAAGTTGGATTTAAATAAGTATTATCAAGATAAATTTATATTCTGGACTCTGCTCTAATAATTTGAGCAATCAATCTTGCAAAATCCAAACTGCAAGTTGAATGCACATGTGACCATACAATAGATGCATCTATTAAAATCATATAATATAAATGGTCCACATGGCAGGTGAGTTGGCCCATATATATATATATATATACATATATATATATATATATATATATATATATATATATATATATATATATATATATATATATATATATATATCACCTTCTACTCATTCCAGAAATCAAGGGATTCAAACCCAACCTTAACTGGTATATCATGAGAATAAGTAGCACAAGAGAATTCTTGAAGAACCTTCTATTTCTTCAATATATGCCAATGTGAATTCTCAATTAATTTTTCGCATCATAATTGAACAGTTGTGGCCGACCAGTCACGCCAACTGATACTTATTTCGGTAAACGTCTAATTTCTATGGCATGTGATTCTATCATCATGCTTATACATGTGTAGTACAAATAGAATAAAAGTCGGGTAACATTTCATATTTACCCGGTATGATTATAGTAATATGAAGATATTCAATATTGCTTTCATTTATAGTCTCAAATGCCAACCACTTTGGCTATTATATTTGAAACTCAAAAAGTTTCTTTTGAGACTTACTACCACCAATGCCATGAATAATTTTATTTATTCGGATAGTAACAAATTCACTCTTCCGGAGCTCTCAATAATTTTGTACTACAAGATCTTTTGTCACACCATACATATAGTGAATGTTTCCTTCACGGAGAAAATCATATCATAATAATTGTCATGGTCAAAATCATCACAAGCAAAATTATTATTTTTTTGGCTTACCACATGTACACGACCAATGACATATTCGTGTAACCACATAGTAATGATCATGATCTTTCTTTCTCTCAAACCTCCCGTAGAGGTGAATTATAGTATTTATTCAACCATGCATAAATATATTCTTGTGCATAATTTGTATCACATATATATTTTTACACTCACTTCAGGAATGAGACTGCATTTACAATGCTTATCACAAGTCGCATTCTTTCAAAAAATGGACTATAATCGTCTGAACGTGCCTTATATTTACACACCAAATTGATATATATTTCCTTCACCTTTGAAGGATTATTTTGAGAACCCTTATTGTTCCCCTTTTTTTATAATTATCATAATGATGACTATTATTATTTTAGTTTTTGGCACGCCCACGTTCATTAGTCAACCACTTGTCCTCATTTACATTTATTATGCATCGCTATCACATTCACTTTAAGAATGGAGCAAATGAAGTGGGACAAGCTTCATGCTTTTTCATGAAAAATACATTATTTTTCATTAGTCATCATTATATCATCAATATGGTGCATTGGGACTCAAACCCAACGCCTTACCCATATAAAAGCGTGTAAGGTTATAATGCATTGGGACTCAAACCAACTCTTATCATCGTGGTGCATAGAGACTCGAACTCGATGTGTTACCCTTGTGGTGTACTAGGGCTTGCCTTCGCACATTTAAAAATATTACGTCACTTTGGCAACCATATATATATTGTGTAACTCTGTTATTATTCAAGGATAATTTCTAATGTAAAACATTCAACTTAAAGAACTATTACATGATAAATCCTTCAAGATAGATGATAAACCACAGATATTTTATTATTTCATAAAATAATTTAGTACCGTAAGTAATAATAAACCATCTAGATAGATATGCTTTATGTATGAGTATGAACCATCCAATATGAATGAAATAAATACTTGAGTTGTAGCTATATGGAAAACATTGCTCAAGTATGATATGTATACTAGTAGTACTAATAGAATTACAAGAAAAAGTGATTTGTCGACTATGGCCAGAAGACATTTATATTGCCATATATTAACCCTTCCAATTAGTATATAAGTAAGCACAATAATTAGATACTTAGGAGCATACCTTGGAATGATGAACCACTAACCAAAACAAAGATAATCTATAGAACATTTTTCTCACTGTCCATACGAAATCCAATAGGCTTATGCATTTGGAAGCTACGGTTGTAGTTGGCAATGGTAATAAAAAAACAGATCAACTTTGTTGCGACACATTTCCTAAAAGATGAAAAGGATTGTCGAAGAGAACAATCGTGCTGATAACGTTTTAAAAAACTTAGCTCAAAGTAATAATATAAAACAAGAAAATAGGCAAGAATGTAGGGAGCAAGAGATGAGAGATTCTTATTTCTTTCATATATTCAAGTGTATATAATGTGGTGTACAAACCCTCTATTTATAGGATGACATTGTGGTATACAAAGGAATATCATAAACATGGTATTAACTATTGAGATCACGGGGAAAGATCATGGGGAGGTTATGGAGGTGTAGGAGTTACAACTATAATGATGAGAAATAGTGGGAGTTATCTACTTAATGGAGAAGAGTAGTGGGAGTAACTTCTTTAGGAGTTATAGACATCCCCTACAAAATGACATTTCATAACAGGATCAAGATATTTAATGAATGAGAGGTAAATATGATAGAAAAGTATAACATTAGGGGTAACTATATTAAGAAACCAAAACGGAGGGAGATGTAGCTTATTTTTCGGTAGTAGATGGACAAATATGGATCTTTTCCGCTTAAAATAACCATTATTTATTATTGAAGAAAACCTTACTCGTCGAAGAATGTGAGTCATATGGGTAATAATAAATTAAGTCAAAAGATAGTGGTGTCACGAACCAAACCCTGCACTGGTCGTGATGCCGCCTCTCGTGAAGACGAGGCCAGCTGACTAACCCAACTCGTCTTTTCAAAAATAGTTAAACATAAAAAATAAAATAAAAAACAACTTAAATATGACTTAAAATATTAATTAGCAGAAATACAACCCAACAGCCCTAATCGGGGTGTCACAAGTCACGAGCATCTATCCGAACGTAAATCCATCACAAGGCCTAAAATATACAAAATCGGAATAATGAACAAAGAGAGAAATATGGTGATGCGAACGCTGGCAGTCACCTCCTTAACTCGTGTAACTCTGCCTCTGATCGGCCAAAATCCACTACCGGTGAATAGATACCTGCATCTGCACACGAGGTGCAGGGAGTAAAGTGAGTACTCCAACTCAGTGAGTAATAAAGGTAAATAATAACTGAGAAGTAAGAAATCACATAAAGCAAACCATCATGCTTTTAGAAGCAGGGTACAATCCTTTGAGAAAACAGTGAAACTGTAAAATCTTTGGAAATATCTTGGCTCAGCTTATATCTCTTTTGAAAATGATCTTTTCAACAGTTACTAAATGATTTCAAAACAGTTAGTGCCGATAAGCACAGAAAATCCGCCCCTCGGGCACAAATACTACAGTATAACAGGTAAAAAGGCAAGTAAATATGCAAGATGAGCACATAAAAGTGCGCCCCTCGGGCAATATCTCAAAACAGTACCAGCCCCTCGGGCTCAATATCAATCAATTAGAACAGTATCAGCCCCTCGGGCTCAGTATCAGTCACTCACCATAATATTAGCCCTCCGGGCTCACTCTCATATCACATGGGTACCCGCGCTCACTGTGGGTGTGCAGACTCCGGAGGGGCCCCTTACAGCCCAAGCGCTATATCAACATAAGGCCTAAAAGCCTTCTCATATCACACTCGTGGCTTGAAAGCCTCCTCACATCACACTCGATGCCTGGAAGCCTCCTCACATCACACTCGAGGCCTGGAAGCCTCCTCACATCACACTCGAGGTCTGAAAGCCTCCGCACATCACACTCGAGGCTTGAAAGCCTCCTCACATCACTCACAAGACCTGAAAGCCTCCTTACATCACTCACAAGGCCTGAAAGCCTCACTCAGTCCAGAAAATACCATAAGCCCCTCGAGCATCAATAAAATAGTAGTGCTCAGCACAAACAACAATGGAATATCAGTTAAGTTTCAAAAATTCAATTAAAGTGGCTGAGTTGTAAAACAGTATAATCAACAGGACTGAGTTCAAGTAGTATATCAAATAGTGAGGAAAGAGTGATAAAAATCCACAAAGGACTCAAGTAGTCGGCATTAAGCCCAAAATATGGCAATCAGCCCAAATCATGATAATAACAAATAAGTTCCAATCAAATACGCGGTAAAACCATCAATCGGGACGGACCAAGTCACAATCCCCAACGGTGCACTACCCTACGCTCGCTGTCCGGCGTGCAAGTCACCTTAATATAGCACCACTATGTGTAGTGCGGGGTTTCAAACCCTTGGAATATTATTTACAATTATTACTCACCTCGAACCGGTGAAATCCCTAGCTCGCGATGCCTTTTCCCCTCAAATTGGCCTCCATGCGCGTCGAATCTAATCAAAACTACAACGAATGTGTCACAATATGCCAATGGAACAATACCCAATCGAAAAATATTAAAAATCTCGAAATTAGCAAAATCTGAGCCCCGGTCCCACTTCTCAAACATCAGAAATTTTCACATTGATAGATTTCTTATCTTCTCACGAGTTCAAGAACTCTCAAATTCGAGCTCAAATGACCCATCAAATATAGGTGTGTGCATTCGAATCGGTTTATCGATAAATCGAATCGATTATTTGTTATCGGTTCATCGATAAACGAAATCAAAAAAATTGAAACCTTATTGAAACGATAACGATAAGCATATGTACAAATCGATAATCGATAAGTAATTATCGATAAGGGTCAAAATCGAATCGATAAATCGAATGCACACCCCTAATTATTTTATCTACCATATTTAAGGAATGATCATATTTAAAGCTGAAGGGAATGAAGTTCAAATTAATAGAAAATAGAATTAGCAGTGATGATGTATTTTTATTTTTTTTAATACCGTTGGAGTGTTGGTGGCATATATTTGATCCCTTACTTTAGTTTCGTTGCATATGTCTATTGACACAATTTTTATGTTATAAACGGTGTTCGTCTTATTTTAGCTTCTTTTTGTCCATATTAGTTAGGCGTGTTTATAGCGATATACTTTCCGTGGAATCCCGCAAATTTTCTTATTGGTGTAATCGATAACCGAATCGATAAGCCCCAAAAATTAATAAATCGAAATCGAAAAAATCGAAACCTTATTGAAACGATAAAGATAAGCATATGTACAAATCGATAATCGATAAGTAATTATCGATAAGAGTCAAAATCGAATCGATAAATCGAATGCACACCCCTAATCAAATCCCAATTTGACATACCAAAAACTCAAGCCCGAGTTCTTCAATTTTAGGCTTAATTTTCATAAATTTCAAGGTTTATTTCATAGAATAACCGTGTTTTAAGATCATAGAACTCACCTCCAATCAATCACAGTCGAGTCCCTCTTCAATTTCCGTCCAAAAGCTCTCAAGGTTGCTCAAAAATTATGGAAAAATACCTTAGCTCGCGGAACAAAAATGAACCTTTAAAACCTTTTCTGTCCAGCCCTTTTCGCATTTGCGATCACTATACCGCATATGTGGTTACCGCTTATGCGGAATTCCCTTCGCTTCTGCGGTTCTTCACTATTGCCCAGGACCGCTTCTGCGGTCACGTTACACTTCTGCGGACCCTACTTCTGCGGTCAAACATCTGCTCCTGCGAAACTCCTCTCAAGCATACAGATGTACCGCTTTTACGGTCAATATCCGCATCTGCGGACACCGCACCTGCGGAAATAATCCGCTTCTGCGAGAATCCCCCAAATGGTCAAAATCCACACCTGCGATCCCGTCTTCTCATATGCGGAACCGCATCTACGGCCCCTTTTCTGCAGATGCGGAAATACCAAAAACCAGCAACTCAGAAATACAACAAGTCCAAAATTCATCCCGATGGCCATTCGAAATCACCCCGAGGCCCCCGGGACCTCAACCAAAAGTGTCAACCCATCCTAAAACATCATTCAAACTTGCTCCAATAGTCAAAACACATCAAACAACACTAAAATCATCAATTCTCACTGAATTCAAGCCTAAGTTCTTCAAAAACTTCCGAAACATGCATTTGATCAAAAACTCAATCAAATCACCTCCGAATGACCTGAAATTTTGCACACGCATCCCAACTCACATAATGAAGCTACAGCAACTCGCGGAATTCCATTCTGACCCTCGGATCAAAATCTCACCTATCAACCAGAATTCGCCAAAACACTAATTTCGCCAATTCAAGCCTAATTCTTCACTGGACCTCCAAAATCACTTCTGATCACACTCCTAAGTCACAAATCATCTAATGAAGCTAACCAAATCATAAAAACTCTGATCCGAGCTCATATACAAATAAGTCAACTCTGGGTCAAACATTTCAAATTCAAAGCTTTCAACTGAAACTGTTCATTCAAATTCATTCCAAACCTTCCTGAAACCAAATCAACGATTTACATTAGTCATAATACACAACACGGGGCAAGTCATGCCTGAGAACTGGCGATCAAAGTGCAAAAGTTCAAAACGACCGGTTGGGTCATTACATCCTCCCCCACTTAAATATACGTTCGTCCTCGAACGTACTCAGAGTTGATCTAAAAGCCAACCAATGGCTGAATAACTTTACCATGCATAAACCCGGGGTGATCCCACATCACCCTATCTCATATAGGTCTGATAACACGTCTTAACTAGAATCACACAATCCAGTCTAGCCCATAAGTCATAGAACCACATTTCACTTTCCGAAATCACACACAAGATTAGAACCTCACGTCTATACTCTGAATAGTCCCGAACCAGCTGTAATAACCCATACATGCAACCTCAGGTGCAATTATATGAAATACCACATAACTCAGACACTCGAAACGATAACTTCTATTCACAGTAGCTGCACATAACAACCGAATATCGATAGGGAACCTCTTATCAACTAAAGTCTNCCCCCCCCCCCCCTTTTTTGGCTAATACCACAACAGATTTTCGAGCCGAACCTTGATATTATCCTTCCAACAAGATGAAATAAAATCCGTTCGTATTCCTTAATGACCCCAACGATCACCTCGAATCCAACACACCACTCTGGTGATATGACACATCAATGCAGGCCTGAGCCACAACTCGCATAATTCGCGCACTGATAAGCAATGGTCTGAACATAGCCAAATCATGGAAATGACCCCAAACGAAAGGGTTGGACCTCAAGCTCATCAGTACCATCACAACACAAGGCTGAGACCATGTCTCACATCATAGAAATAGAACACATAAATCTACCTCGAAATGTCATATCCCCACATAGCCTCGCTATAATGCGCGATCCTATCCAAACACTGCTACACATGGAACACCTCAAGTCACTATGCTCAAAATCGACAGCCACGCAAAATTTGATGTCTGGAGCCAAAGCAAATCATTACACCCACGGTAAAACAAATAACACATCCCACGCAAACCCGATAAAACATAATCGGTATGTCATTCACCGAGTAACTACCAATTACTCTTCCGGCTCGACTTCCACCACGAGACCCCAATAGAATCGCACCATATATGCCCATTACCAACCAATCATAATGTCTCGCAACACAAAAAGGAAACTCACAGGTCTCTCGGATTACTAGCAAGCTCAATAACGATTGAATCAACCTACCCCTCAATCCATACAATTCAGGGCCAACCAGGCCGACTCAAGCTAGAACATGCATCCACATTGGCCTACCAACGAACTCCTTATTAAGTAAATCCCGAAGTTGTTCCCTCAACTCCTTAACTCTGTCGGTGCCATACTATACGGTGCCCGACACCAAATCAATATCGAAATCCATAACCTCGCCCGGCGACATGCCCGCCCACAAGAAACACATCCGAAAAGTCCCTCAATACCAAAACTGAATCAATATAAGGAGCCTCAACGCTAACACTCATCACAAGAGCCCAAGTATGAAAGACAATCCTTCCCAGCCGCCCGCTGGGTCTTCGAGATATAAAACCACCCTACCAGGATATACTCCGACACACCTCACCACTCAACCCGTGGCATTCCAACATAGCCCATAGCGCAATAGTCCTGAATACCCCAACACGGAGACCACCAGTCTAAACTCCAACATCACATCCGGATCTAACATACCTCATCATAGCCTGATTATGAGAACTTCCGTTTCCACATTCACACAGCACATGAATCACCATATCTGATCCCAATTTCGCCGTCCGAACACATGCCACACCTTTACTACCTTAATCATTCCACGATGGATACTCTAAGATTTCCCTGTGCCACCAAGCAACCCGAATATCACCAGTCGACCCAACAAGAAAGTGCCACAATACTACTGAAGTGCCATCAAATTAATCACATTGCTCTTTTTCTGAAACCCATACTCTCGTCAAATCACTTCCAAATAACAATACCTTTTCCTTAATCATCTGAGGCTACCCGCTGCCTAGGAGTTTTATGAACTTCTTTACAGAACTGAACTGAAACCTCGTACACGCAAATCTCGATCCTCTACAACATACTGCATATACAATACCATCCAAGGATAACAAGAAAACTTTTATCTCCCTTCCGAGCCACAGACATCTACGCCCTCAACTACTCAAGAACTTTCATCGATCACATCTAGAAGAAAAATCATTACACATCCCATGTCTCTCATATTCGTAGAAAATGCACATCTTCAACCACGGTAGAAATCAACAACAACTCTCTCAATTCCGTTTGCATAAATTAAACTGCCAGGACTGAATCCTTCTAACTAGACCAAGCTAAGCAAGCCATCAAAACCCATGAGAATTGCTGCAAAATACCTTTAAGCACCCCTTACCTCGAACACATACAAAGAATTAATCATATCCTTACCATACTGATTCGGTTTACTATCAAGATACTCCATCCATCTAAATTTCCTTCTGTTTTACCCTCAACTTAATCTTTCCTCTTGCTGTAGCACCACAATTCCTCAACCCAGGCTCACTACACGAGACCCAAGCACAAGACCACACTGTCTAAGACTCATTAGCCGCCGAATACTCTCTCAAATATTACCAGAAACATCACGCTCCCGAATACGTTAACCTGAAGAACTTCCTGCGAATTCGAATCCGTTACTTTTACTTTCCTGATACTGATACATAGAACCCCATAATTAACCCAGAAATACCACAAATCTGAACCTCTTCCAATGAAAATACAGTTTCTAACCACACATGCAGCTTAAAATACCCGATTGTTTCCTGCAGAATCTTGAACACATTAGAACCATTCTCGAAAGTCATTCACTCTTATTCAAACTACAAATTACCTGACCCAACGAATAGGACCACCCGTGCCTCATTGGCACTCCGATGCCGCAAAATGAAATCCTCGTCCCGATACGACCAAGCAACTTCCTGCTCTATTCACCGAGTATTCTTAACCATCAACAACTTAAGACATCATGTGATTCTCTCTCCCCATGAAGCATAATGTAGCCTTTGACAAAATTTTCCTTTACTCTAGCCATAGCTAATTCACTCGTCTGCCCCAAACTGGAACCAACATAGTTCCTAACTGTGCAATCAACTACTCACAGCAGACTCCCCCACTTGGCTCGAAGCCATAGATCAAGATACGCTCAATATCTCATAACACTTTTACTCTATTGATGCAACAATACCATAGTGAGATTAAACTCAAATCATTTATAAGTTTGTGAAACACAGATCATCCAGTACTGTAAATCTTCTGCAAATCTCGCATTCAACCCCGCAATAGTCAAGCCCACTCTCTTAAGCAAATTCGAAATTTCAAATTTCAACACGTACCCTTCCATAACACAGGAGATCTTCTAACACACACACATAAGGATCACACTACTTCGGAACACTCCGCAGGGGATAACCCACCTGTTTCGCCTAAATATAACATTTTTGTAACCTTCCACCGTCATACACATTACACAGCCACTTAGTCTTCCTGAGTCTGAACTCATACCGCAACATGAAATTTACTTCACTCCCTTTTAGGAGACAGGAAAAGATTCTTCACGCGCCCATAACTCAGAGCTACGCATCCAATCACAATGGAATCATACACTTAATAGTTCATTTATCATCCAACAGACCTTCCTCGTTACTTCCAAATCATATAGATACATTTGGCAGTACTAACATACTCATCACGTTGTTATCCAGCCATCATTCCCACTAATAGGGACCATACTGAACATATAAATTCAAAACACTCGCTCACACAATCAGCACCTCGATGCTCAAGCCCTAGGCAAAGATCTGGCCTCAAGTCCTCCAGACTGGCCCAACGTCAAACTCACAAAGATCACATCTCGCCCCTTGATCGGGGAATCACAAGCCATCAAGACACATCGGATACTGAGTGCTCATGCGCGCATAAAAACACGTGGAATGAATTTCAAGAGTTTCTTTTCAAGCTGAATCAAGAACGCACGATAAGATTTCAAAAATGTGAAGTCTTCCTAAAGGTTCTGCAGCCTCTCGAGGATAAATATAGACGTCTCTGTACCGATCCGCGAGACTCTACTATACATGATCATGACTCGTGAGACCTAGTAACCTAGGCTCTGATACCAGCTTGTCACGACCCAAACCCCGCACTGGTCGTGATGGCGCCTCTCGTGAGGACGAGGCCATCCAACTAACCCAGCTCGTCTTTTCAAAAATAGTTAAACATAAAAAAAACCAGCTTAAATATGACTTAATAGTATTAATTAGCGGAAATACAACCCAACACAGCCCTAATCGGGGTGTCACAAGTCACGAGTATCTATCCAAATGTAAATCCACCACAAGGCCTAAAATATACAAAACCAGAATAATGAACAAAGAGAGAAACATGGTGCTGCGAACGGTGGCAGTCACCTCCTTAACTCGTGTAACTCTACCTCTGATCGGCCAAAACCCGCTACCGGTGAATAGATACATGCATGTGCACACGAGGTGCAGGGAGTAAAGTGAGTACTCCAACTCAGTGAGTAATAAAGGCAAATAACAATTGAGCAGTAAGAAATTACATAAAGCAAACCATCATGCTGTATAGAAGCAGGGAACAATCCTTTGAGAAAACAATGAAACTGTGAAATCTTTGGAAATATCTTGGCTTAGTTTAAATCTCTTTTGAAAATAATCTTTTTCACAGTTACGAAATGATTTCAAAACAGTTAGTGCCGATAAGCACAGAAAATTCGCCCCGCGGGCACAAATACCACAGTATAACAGGTAAAAAGGCAAGTAAATATGCAAGATGAGCACATAAAAGTTCGCCCCTCGGGCAATATCTCAAAACAGTACCAGCCCCTTGAGCTCAATATCAATCGCTCAGAACAGTATCAGCCCATCGGGCTCAGTATTAGTCACTAATCATAATATCAGCCTCTCGGGATCACTCTCATATCACATAGGTACACGCGCTCACTGTGGGTGTGCAGACTCCGGAGGGGCACCTTACGGCCCAAGCGCTATATCAACATAAGGCCTGAAAGTCTTCTCACATCACACTCGAGTCCTGGAGGCCTCCTCACATCATACTCAAGGACTGGAAGCCTCCTCACATCACACTCGAGGCCTGGAAGCCTCCTCACATCACACTCGAGGCCTGGAAGCCTCCTCACATCACACTGGAGGCCTGAAAGCCTCCTCACATCACACTCGAGGCATGAAAGCCTCCTCACATCACTTACAAGGCTTGAAAGCCTCCTCACATCACTCACAAGGCCTGAAAGCCTCACTCAGTCCATAAAATACCATAAGCCCCTCGGATATCAATAAAATAGTAGTGCTCAGCCCAAACAACAGTGGAATATCAGTTAAGTCTCAAAAATTCAACTAAAGTGGCTGAGTTGTAAAACAGTATAATCAACAGGACTGAGTTTAAGTAGTATATCAAATAGTGAGGAAAAAGTGATAAAAATCCATGAAGGACTCAAGTAGTTGGCATTAAGCCCAAAATATGGCAATCATCCCAAATAATGATAATAACAAATAAGTTCCAGTCAAATACGCAGTAAAACCATCAATCGGGACGGACCAAGTCACAATCCCCAATGGTGCTCTACCCCACGATCGTTGTTCGGCGTGCAAGTCACCTCAATATAGCACTATGATGTGCAGTCCGAGGTTTCAAACCCTCAGGATATCATTTACAATCAATACTCACCTTGAATAGATGAAATCCCTAGCTCGCGATGCCTTTGCCCCTCAAATTGGCCTCCATGCGCGTCGAATCTAATCAAAACCATAACGAATGTGTCACAATATGCCAATGGAACAATACCCAATCGAAAACAATAAAAAAATATTAAAAAACTCGAAATTAGCAAAACTTGAGCCCCGGTCCCACTTCTCAGATCTCAGAAATTTTCACATTAATAGATTTCTTATCTTCTCACGAGTTCAAAAACTCTCAAATCCGAGCTCAAATGACCCATCAAATCCCAATTTGACATACCAAAAACTCAAGCCCTAGTTCTTCAATTTTAGGCTTAATTTTCATAAATTTTAAGGTTAATTTCACTTAATAACCTTAGTTTAAGATCATATAACTCACCTCCAATCAATCCCAGCCAGAACCCTCTTCAATTTCCGTCCAAAAGCTCTCAAGGTTGCTCAAAAATGGTCAAAATCCGCACCTGCGATCCCGTCTTCGCATTTGTGGAACCGCATCTGCGGCCCCTTTTCCGCAGATGCGGAAATACCAGAAACCAGCAACTCAGAAATACAACAAGTCCAAATTTCATCCCGATGGCCATCTGAAATCACCCCGAGGCCCCCGGGACCTCAACCAAAAGTTCCAACCCAACCTAAAACATCGTTAAAACTTGCTCCAATCGTTAAAACACATCAAACAACACTAAAATCATCAATTCTCACCGAATTCAGGACTAAGTTCTTCAAAAACTTCCGAAACACGCATTTGATCGGAAACCCAACCAAATCACCTCTGAATGACCTGAAATTTTTCAGACTCATCCCAACTCACATAACGAAGCTACAGAAACTCTCGGAATTCCATTTCGACCCTCAGATCAAAATCTCACCTATCAATCGAAATTTGCCAAAATACTAACTTCGCCAATTCAAGCTTAATTCTTCACCGGACCTCCAAAATCAATTCCGATCAAACTCCTAAGTCACAAATCATCTAACGAAGCTAACCAAATCATAAAACCTCCGACCGAGCTCATATACAAATAAGTCAACTCTCGGTCAAACCTTTCAAATTCAAAACTTCCAACTGAAACTGTTCATTCAAATTCATTCCAAACCTTCCTGAAACTAAACCAACGATTTACATTAGTCATAATACACAACACGGGGCAAGTCATGCCTGAGAACTGGCGATCAAAGTGCAAAAGTTCAAAACGACCGGTTGGGTCGTTACAAGTGGTTAAGCCTATAACTTTCCAACCTAGTGTTGTTTGGTTCCTTGAATCACATGCAAGTTAGCTGTAAAAATAGGGGGAAAGTGCACAAATACCCAGTTTTGGGGTCACTATATAAGCTATAATTGAAGTTAATTCTTTTTTATATAAATTTATTCACTTCAGAATACAATTAATACATACAAGACTGAGGTTGTAAAAATTCGCACCTAAAGTGTCAAACCTTAATTTGTTTTGCCTGAAGTATGACTTTGTCAAGCCAAACTTCATACATTTTTGCTTGAAGTTTGACCTGCTCTGCCAAGGCCAACTTCAGACTTTTTTGGTTGAAGTGTGGTCTTGGCAAGGCCAAACTTTAAATATTTTGTACTAAAGTTTGCTCTATCTTACTCACATTCTATATCCCAAATAATCATATTTAATAGATGAAAGATACCTGCATTACAAAGAAAGCCGGAAGGAAATGAACTTAAAGATAAAATAGAGAATCTCAAAGGAGTACCCCCAAATCGTAGCACCAAAGACGTCCATTACCAATTGGAAGAACATCGTCCAATGCTTAGTTGAATCATGGAACCTAATCTCAAGAGACAAGAGGGGTTGCTCTGATGGTAAGCAACCCCCACTTCCAACCAAGAGGTTGTGAGTTCGAGTCTCCCCAAGAGCAAGATGAGAAGTTTTTGGAGGGAAGGATGTCGGGGTCTATTTGGAAACAGCCTCTCTACCCGTTGGTTCTTTTACAAGAACCCATTCAGAATCTTTCATTGAAACCCTACAAATTAAACTTATTTAGTTGAAATCTCAAGAAAAAAAATAATTCGAAGTTGAAAAATCATCTAATGCGAACCAACAATAAATGAAAAAAAGCATCTTCAAAAAAGAAAAAAACAAAGCAAAAGTTGTTGGTTATGATTGAATCTTATTCAACGCAATTGGTATAATAAATTTGAGGTTTTGATGTCATAAATAAGGAGAAGAAAAAAGAGAAAAAGAAGAGGCGAAGAGCTAGGGCAACCAAAGAAAAAATGAGAACTAGGGTTTTTGTGCGAAATTTATCAATATTCAGTACAAATTAATAAATTTTAAAAACTGGATACATACAGGTTAAATAGTAGTTCCCAAATAAGACGCACAATAAATTTTTTACTGGAAATAGTATTAGGTGGTTGCTTTTAAATATGTTATTTGAACTTTAGTCAATCATTTTTACAATATTAACGTTTAGTTAGAAATTAACAAGCTTCACATTAATATTCTTCCTTCTCCTACTTTTTAGGCCTTAAGGTTTGAATTGCATTCAAAGGCGTGAAGTTAGGTTATGAAAATTCAAATTTCAAATAATTTCAAAAGTTTAATTTCAAGGTGACTAAGAGCCCGTTTGGCCAAGCTGCCAAGAACTGTTTATTTTGAAAAATACTTTTGCTCAAGTACTTTTGAGGAGTTACAACTTGTGTTTGGCCAATTTTTAAGAAGTGTTCTTTTACAATATTTGATAAGCAAATTGTGCTTGATTAATCTTTCTACAAACTACTTTTAAGAACTACTTTTAAGTGTCAAATTACGAAAAAGAATATTAAATCTTAAGTTTATATTTAGTATTATTTAAAAGAAAAATAAATTCTAATATTAATATAAAAGAATTCGGTTAATTTTTATTTTTATTGAATTAGAATATAAAAATAAAGTAAAAACATATACTAAAGATTTTAATCAAGGTAAAATATGGTTATCCAACCCAATAATACTGGTATTCGATATTACTTATTGTTTACATGATGATTCAAATATATCAAAATACAATTATATAGTATAAATTAAAAATCTGCTTCATAAATCTTATATAAAAGAAGAGATATATTTATATTAAATAGACTATTTTAAAAAAAGAATAGGAGAATGAGAGTAAAACTTTGATGAAAATTAAATTAATAATAAGGAAAAAGGGGATGATAGATACAAAAAGGAATAGGAAAAAGTTAGTGAAAGATAATTTGGAAATGCAAATTTTATAGTAAAGATAGATTTTCTGCTTCTACTTTTTAAAGAAGCTAGAATATATAGCTTCTTCTCAAAAAAAGAAGAATTGTTTATGTTGTTGGCCAAAAGTACTTTTCCATCTTAGCTAAACACATCAAATTTTTTTAAAAAAGATTTTTTTCTTTAAAAAAAAATACTTTTGGTCTCTTAGAAGCTTGACCAAACAAACCCTAATAGCATGTTCGTTGTGTTTTTAAAATTAACTTATTTTGAAAAATATTTTTCTCAAAAGTGTTCTTTAAAAAATATATTTTTGGTGAAATTAGTGTATGTTTGGAGAATGAATTTAAAAGGAACTTTTGAGCAGCAATTAATGTTTGACCAAATTTTAAAAATGTGCTTCTAAGTATATTTTTCTCAAAAGTGATTTTTCAAAAAAATTCTTTTGGGGATAATCTACTTTTTTTGCTTCTCACAAACTACTTTTTTACTCAAAAATATTTTTTTTCCTTATAAAAGCTTGGCCAAACACCTTAACTTTGAAAAACATACTTTTGACCAAAAAATAATTTTGGCCAAAAAGAAGTACTACCAAACATGCTATAAGACTTTGTAAACTTCGGGTATACTCATTTATTTTTTAATAATTAACACGTCTGGATCTGAATATACATTTAAATATTAAGATGTCTATTAATATCTAAATACTAAATGACTAAGACTGTTTTTTTTTTCAATAATTGAATGTATAAAATTTATTTTTATATTAAAAATTACTCTCCCCATTTTAAAATGATTATCCTAGTTTGACTTGACACAAACTTTAATAAGGAGGGAAGACTTTTGATATATATATAGTATTAAATATGTCATAATATTTGTGTGGCTATAAAATATTTAAAACATGTGGTCTTAAACATACCATAATATTTATGTGGCTGTAAATGCTTTCTATTAAAGAAATATTAAAAGATACCAATTTTTTTGAAACAGACTAATAATAAAATAGTGTCAATCCTTTTGAAACAAGGGGAGTATAAATTGAAAATTCAAATAAAATACTAACTAATTTAATATTCTATAAACATACATAATATTTTTATAAAATAGTATGGTTATTGGTGATGATGAGACTAATGGCGGTGCTTGTGAATGTTGACTGGAGACAATGGCTGATGGCGGTGATTCTGGATAGTAGCTAGGGGTGATTGGTACTGATAATTGTAGTTGAGGAAGGTGGTCGCAGTTTATAATTGTGGATAGTAACGACGATGATTGATGATGATGGTAGAGGTGATTGATAATAGTAGGAGTTGTGAGTGGTGGTAGTCGATAATGGTGGGGATAGTAGGTGATTGTAGTCAACAATAATGTCGGTGACGGCTATAATTGATGATGGTTGTGGTCAATGTTTGTAGTTAAGTATGGTGGTAATTGGTGGTAGATGATAACAATGACATCGGTTAATAGTAAATGTGGATAATAGAATCTTATTAAAATTAATTATTTATTATAAATCTAACTAATCGAGACCTCATTTTAAGATTTAGATTTAAAAAAGGCGAAATGGCTTCTTGACCATCTAAACTTGCACCGGATTTTAAAGTCGATATATGAACTTTTAATTTTTCCATTTTAACACATCAACTCAACCGATTACTTATAAGTGAACACCTCTGATTGTTGATTATGCTTATTTGGCATTAGCACAACTGACTTGGTCAAAGTGCGTGCTAATCACGCAGAAATAGAGCGTCACTCGAATTATTGTATTTAAAAATATTAAATCTGAATAAGA
>MU779603.1:29177-40349 GCA_026770625.1 Nicotiana glauca | reverse complement strand
AAAACTTCAGCTCTAGAGCTGAAGTTTTGGGGCTACTAAACAAAAACTTCAGCTCTAGAGCTGAAGTTTTTATTTTATAACTGGCAAACTTCAGCTCTAGAGCTGAAGTTTTCTAGTTACAACATAGAAACTTCAGCTCTAGAGCTGAAGTTTCCTAGTTACAACATAGAAACTTCAGCTCTAGAGCTGAAGTTTTTATTTTATAACTAGCAAACTTCAACTATAGAGCTGAAGTTTTTCGGTTACAAAGACAAAAACTTCAGCTTTAGAGCTGAAGTTTCCCAGTTACTAAACAAAAGCTTATAAAATAAAACTTCAGCTCTAGAGCTGAACTTCAGGCCCGACTACTAAAATGCTGAAGTTTTGTGTAATTGCCTTTGCTACTTCAGCCCATGTGTGCTGAAGTTATGCGATAAAGCGGGTACACTTACAATTTTTTTTGTAAAGCGGACATAGGTTAAAATATGGCACAAAAAACGGGTATAGATGCAATTGCCCCCACAGTAATTACTAAGATTTAGACATGGGTGCGATTCCAAAACCCAAATTAAAACCGGTCCAGCCGTTTCCGCAAACCTTGTGCAATCATCAAACTTGGTCCAAAGAGAAGTCACCAACCGGTCAGAAGCTGGGAGAGAATCGTCAAAACGTGTTTTTCGTGCTTTCAGTCGAACAACAGCGACTGGTAGGAGCAACAATGGACACAAAATTTCGATTTCCATTTCTCTTTTATTCTCCATCGCAGCTCAATCATTTGTGTTTATCATCCTAATTTCACTCTTTCCACTGAATCATCACAACTCTGTAATAACTATCTTTATCTCCATTTCACAGTCTTCTCCAATGCCTCCGAACTCTGACTCCTCCGATGATGATCAAAATCCTAAACCTAACCCTAAGCCTAGCTCAATTGATCAGTCTTTGGACGTAATCGAGAATCAATTAGCTTCAATATCAATCGTCCAACCTGAACTCGAATCGGATACCAACGGAACGTCGCCGTCAAAGTTCACCAAGGGATCGTTGAACGAGAATTTTGGTGGTGATAATGGAAATTTGAGACACGGAAATGTGACGGAGAAATCCAGCTCGTCCAAAATCACGGGGAGGAACAATTCAGGGATGGAAGAAATGGAGGAACCTTCAAGTCCAAGTAGCAGTGTGTATGCTGGTGAGAGGGGAAGTAGCAACGGTAGTAGTAGTGGTAGGGCTGGTTCTGGAACTGGGGAAGTTGATGATGAGATTCATGAAATTGTGAATAATAGTTCACTAGACGGAGTTTTAAATTCTCATGTACAATGGCTTCCTGGAAAACGCCATGGCAGTGAGGTGGGTCATGCTTCCTTTTCCAATTTATATGGCACAGTTTAATAAAGAACGAAACCCTTGTGAAACTTCTGGTCATAAACTTGTCCTAATATTTGTGTAATTATAATACTTTTGAAATATGTGGTCTCAAGCATACCATATTATTTGTGCGATTGTAAAGCTTTAGAAACTTGTAGTCTTAGATATTCCATAACATTTGTGTTGGTTTAACATATTCTTATTAAGACAAATAACTGGCAAAGTTGCTGCCATATGACCGGGAGGTCACGGGTTCGAGCTGTGAAAACAGTCTCTTATAGAAATGCATTGTAAGACTGCGTACAATTGACCCTTGTAGTCTGGCCCTTCCCCGGACTTCGCGCAGTGCATTGTCCTATATTCTCAATTAAGAGTAAGTGAGAAGTTTAAGTTAAATTTGCTCCAGATTTAAAAACTATCATTCTTTTTGGGATGGACTAAAATAGAAATGCTGCCACATAAAGTATCACATATGTTGACTAAATACAGAGGTTAATGTTTAATTTAACTTATGAGTATTATAATAGGCACATAGTACTTTAGAAACAAAGGAACTCTAAGTTTCAATTCAATAGTCTAAGAAATGGTCCTATGTGCTCATAGAGGTTAAGGTTTAATTCAACTTATGAGTATTATAATAGGCACATAGTACTTTAGAAACAAAGGAACTCTAAGTTGCAATTCAATAGTCTAAGAAATGGTCCTATGTGCTCATAGCTACTAGTGTCGTCATGCTACAAAAAGGTGGAACCAATCATGAACCAAGACTGAACACTAGCTTCATTTTGTAGATGAGTGATGCCGGGAAAATATATTAAAGTAATGGTTGAAAATTATGTTTGATTGAAGCGGGTTGAGAATCATGAGGTCTCAGGTTCTAATCCCAGCGGAGGCAAAAATATTAGATGATTTCTTCCCATATATTCAAGCCTTGGCGGATAGAGTTACCAGTTATTTGTGATGGTGGGAGGTAGCAGGTTGTTAGATAGTTATATAGGTAATATGTAATTAGTCCGAGTCTCACATTAAATATGAGTAGGATCTGTATTATGTATAGTTATAAATAAGGCTCATTGTATTATAATTAATTAAACAAATAATAGATTTTTCTCTCGTGCATTCTCACATGGCATCAGAGCTATCGTGAGAGTTCTATCGCTGTCTATAAATTCCAACGATTCCAGGAAGATAAATTAGTCAACCAGAAGTCTTTTTTCCGGAAAACACAAGTCTGTTCGCAAGAAAGATCACTATCCATCACTGTTGTGCAAAAATCAACACCACCACGAAGTAGATCAGCCTCCGGACCAACCCATAAAAAAATTTCCGCCAAAAAAGACCCCATGCGCCGCTAGAAGAAATTTTTCTAGCAAAATTCCGACCTCACGCGCCGGCGCGTGAGGCAGTTTCTGGCCTTTTTTTGGTGACGACTTTCTAGGACAGTCAGTTCTCCTTGCAATCCCAAGCCTACCCATCCAATTTGAACTATATTCCGACCATTTTATGTTTTTCGTGTGTGAACAGGAACTTTCCGGCATGAATAGTAATTTTTCGGGCGTGAACAATAATTTCCAGAAAAGTTTATGTTTTCTGGGGTGTTTTAGAACCTAATTTGTTGTGTGGAACACGACTGAAGCTTTTACGGCTAGTCTTACTATTTTTAAACTTCTCCAGCTAGACTTTCGCAGCAAATTCTTGAGTTTGGCATAGAGATTTGCCTTAAATCATTATAATGTCATTCGTCTCGGAAGCATTTGACTCAGAATCCATTGGATCCAATCCAAATGGTTTTTTTATCGAAATATATAGAGTTCCTTCAGTACAAAGCATGTAAACAGACATCTTCTAAGATTGCTACTGTGGTTCAGACAAGTAATAGCGTTACTTGTGTCTCTCAATCTTCTTCTCCCAACAATTGGGTTATTGATTCAGGAGCGTCTGATCATATTTCTGGTAATAAATCTGCTTTCACTACTATTTCATATTCTCAATCTCTTCCAATGATCACAATTGCCAATGAGTCTCAAACCGTGGCAACTGGATTAGGCAAGCAAGTCCACATCCTTCTTTATCTTTGAATTCAATTCTTTATGTTCCCGGTAGTCCTTTTATTCTCATAGCCATTAGTCGCTTAGCCAAATCACTTAAATGATCTGTTTTATTTCTTGATTACCTTGTTTTTATACAGGATCACAGTACGGGGTGGATTATTGGTAATGGGCGTGCGTGAATCAAATGGACTTTATTACCTTATCCTTGCTAAATCACATGAACCCACATCAATAGCTTGTTTTGTTACTGATTCACCTGATTTATTACATAAACGATTGAGAAATCCTAGTCTATCAAAATTTCAGAAAATGCTACTTGGTTTGTCTCACTTGTCCACTCTAGAGATTGAGTCATGTCAGTTTAGTAAGCATACTCGCTTAGATTTTCCTCGGCGTCCAGATAATCGAGCAAACACACCTTTCACTCTAGTCCATTCAGATGTTTGGGATCCTAGTCAGGTCAATTCTACCTTGGGATTCCGCTACTTTGTTAGTTTCATTGATGATTATTCCAGTACTATATTCTTGATGAAAAATCGATTTGAGTTATTTTTTATTTTGCAAACCTTCCATGTTGAATCTAAAATCAATTTGGGGTTTCTTTCCGAACATATCATAGTGATAAACTGATAATGCCCCAGAGTATTTGTCTTCTCCATTTCAGCAGTTTGTAAACTCTCATGGGATCATTCATCAAACATCTTATCCATACACATCTCAACAAAATAGGGTAGCGGGAAGGAAGAATAGGCATCTCATTGGGACTGCTCATACCCTACTCATACAATCTCAGGTTCCGTTGCTTTTTTGGGGGATGCAATTTTCGCATCTTGTTATCTTATTAGTCGTATGCCATTCTCACCTATCCAGAATCAAGTTCCATTCTCTGTGTTGTTTCCTCACTCACCTTTGTTCTCTCTTCTACCTCGTGTCTTTGGGAGCATATGTTTTGGTCATAACCTTACTCCAAGTAAAGGATAAGTTAGCCCTGTGCCCTTAATTGTGTATTTCTAGGTTATTCGAGAACTCAAAAGGGGTATCAATGCTACTCACTTGACCTCTAGATGTACCTTATGTTATCTTCTTTGAAACTCAACCATACTTCATAGGCTTAAGTGGTCGCTTAGACATTTTTGAGGTGCTACCAGTTCCATCCTTTGGAGATTCAGTCATTATTCCACCTTCACGTTCCTCCACGGTTCCATCACCTACAACCCTAACTCTAGCTCCTGCTCCAACACCTATAGCTCCTCCCATACCCTCAACCACAGAAGTCTTACCCATACCAACCGTTAAGGTATTTAGTGTTGCTCCTCCTAGATCCCCCACCATAGGAACACCACTCTTGACTTATCATCGTCGTCCGCGCCCAGCATCCGGCCCAGTTAATTCACGCCCTGCACCTGACCCTACTCCTACTACATAATTGTCTCTTCCTAGTACGCCAATTGCACTTCGGAACGGTATACGGACCACACTTAAACCTAATCCCCATCATATTGGTTTGAGTTATCATCGTCTGTCATCACCCACTATGATTTTGTATCTTCTTTGTCCGCTGCCTTCATCCCTATGTCTACAGGTGAAACACTGGCTCATCTAGGATGGCGACAGGCTATGGTTGAAGAGATGTCTACTTTACATAGGAGTGGTACTTGGGAGCTTGTTCCTTTTCCTTCGGGTAAATCTACTGTTGGTTCAAAGTTGGTCCGGATGGCCAGGTTGATAGACTTAAGGCTTGTCTTGTTACCAAAAGATGTACTCGGATATTTGGGCTAGACTACAGTGATACTTTCTCTCCCGTGGCTAAAATAACATCCATCCGCCTTTTTCTATCCATGGTTATTGTTCGCTATTAGCCTCTCTATCAGTTGGACATTAAGAAAGCTTTTCTTCATGGAGACCTTGAGGATGGAGTTTATATGGAGCAACCACCCGAGTTTGTTGCTCGGGGGTCTAGCGGGCTTGTATGTCGCTTGCGTCGGTCACTTTACGGTCTAAAGCAATATCCTCGAGCTTGGTTGGGTAAGTTCAGCACAGTTATCCAGGAGTTTGGCATGACACGCAGTGAAGCTAATCACTCTGTGTGTTATCGATATTCTGCTTCGTATCTCTGTATTTATCTAGTCGTTTATGATGACGATATTGTTATTACCGGCAATGATCAAGATGGTATTACTAAGTTGAAGCAAAATCTCTTTCAGCACTTTCATGCTAAGGACGTGAGCAAATTAAAATATTTTCTAGGTATTGAGGTCGCTCAATATAGCTTAGGTATTGTGATCTCACAATAGAAGTATGCCTTAGACATTCTAGCGGAAACATGAATGATAGGTTGTAGGTCTGTTGACACACCTATGGATCCGAATTCTAAACTTCTGCCAGAACAGCGGGAACCGCTCAGCAATCTCGCAAGATATAGGTGGCTGGTTGGTAAATTAAATTCCCTCACAGTTACTAGACCTGACGTTTCCTTTCCTATTGGTGTTGTGAGTCAGTTTATGGATTCTTCTTGTGATATTCACTAAGATGCAGTTGTCCGCATTCTTCGGTATATAAAATCAGCTCCAGGCAAAGCATTACTATTTGAGGATCGAGGCCATGAGCAGATCGTTGGATACTCAGATACTGATCGGGCAGGATCACCTTCTAATAGACGTTCTGTGTCTGGATATTGTGTCTTAGAAGGAGGTGATTTGGTATCTTGGAAGAGCAAGAAACAGAATGTGGTTGCACGGTCTAGTGCAGAAGCAGAATATCGAGCAATGGCTATGGTAACGTGTGAACTAATTTGGATCAAACATTTGCTCAAAGAGTTGAAATTTTGTGAGATCAGCTAGATGGAACTTGTGTGTGATATTCGAGCTGCTCTTCATATTGCATCGAATCCAGCATTCTATGAGAGAACTAAACACATTGAAATCGACTGTCATTTTGTCAGAGAAAAGATACTCTCAGGAGATATTGCTACAAAGTTTGTGAAGTCGAATGATCAGCTTGTAGACATTTTCACCAAGTCCCTTGTCCTCGTATTAGTTACATATGTAACTAGCTCGGTATATATAATTTATATGCACCAGCTTGAGGGGGAGTGTTAGATAGTTATATAGTTAATATGTAATTAGTTCGACTCCCACATTAAACACGAATAGGATATGTATTATGTATAGTTATAAATAACGCTCACTGTATTATACTTAATTAATCAAATAATAGATTTTTCTCCTGTGCATTCTCACACAAGTAAACAACAACAAGATACCCATTATATTCCTACATGTGGGTGGGGAGGGTAGTGTATACGCAGACCTTACCCCAGTATCTTTGAGAGAGGGAAGCGCAAAAGAATGACAGGGGCTCGCCTCGCTTCAAAAGCGAAGTGCATGCTTCATGCATGCTTCATTGAAGTGAAGCGCAATTCTTACAAAACATAAAGTAAACCTTGCAAAGAGATAATATAAATAATAAAGAGTTAACTTGTACAAAATCCTCCATATTCCATAGGATAAGCAAAATCAAAACCACTAAATTACTAGAATCAACATCTTATTCTTCTACTCTTCTAGTTCTTCAAGATTGTAAAAATCTTGAATTCCTTATCTTCATATTGCTCGTCATCTTCCTCTTCCTCTTCATGATCACTTTCATCTTCATCAATTAGGGATCAACTTGTAGTACCCACACTTTTTCCTTTCCTATTCGAGCTTGAACATGAAGTATTCCCTCTTAAACAATAAGGGTTCTCCCCAACTCAAACTAGCCTCCACAATATCACCCGAACTGAAATTGGAGTTGCCTTCAAATTCTTCTTCTTCATCTTCACAATTTTCGGGGACTCCGGTTAGCCACTCATTAGCCTCATCAATATTGTCCAAAAGAATTGGATCAATTAGATTGCGGTGGTTGTAGCGATGCCTCAATGCTCTATTATATTTTATGAAAACTAGATTATGGAGGCGCTTCAAGGTTAGTCGATTCTTCTTCTTTATATGAATCTGCAAACAAGATATGTCAACTAATTAGTAGGAATTAGGACAATTGAGATATAATTTACCTTATCTCAATACACGAAATCATTCTTTTTAGTTCTCACATGTTCAAAAATGCTCCAGTTCCTTTCACATCCGGATGAGCTACAAGTTAAACTTAGAACTTTGATGGCGAAAGTATGTAAATCCGAAATCTTTGCACCATATTGGTCCCACCACTCAACTAGAGAGGTGAAAAAAAAATATTCAAGAGTTAATAAGTATAAAAAATACAAAGGTATAGCTGTAAAATATAGAAGCACTCACTCACCTGGCGACTTCGTCTTTTTTTGTTTAATAGCCGATCGCAGCTTAAGAAGTTCTTCAGCTGTCTTGTAAATAGCAAGCTGATCTACTATTCTTCAAACTCTTCATCTTGGGCCAACTTAATAATACACTTATGGAATCCCTTCCACACTTCTTTAGCCAATGTATTATTCTCATGCTGATCATAAAAGAGTGACGAGTTCAGAATAAGCCCATCTGCATGCAAAGGTCGATGAAGTTGCTCCGTCCATCTTGAATCAATGATCTGAAAGACCTTTGCATATTTCTGCTCATCAATCAATGATGCTTGAATAGCCTACTTGACCCTATCCATGGCTTCATAGAGGTAACCTATTGGTGGTTTTTTCTCCCCACCTACCAAATGGTGTACTCTAATCAAAGGGCCATCATTTTTAAGAGCATGAAGGACATTATTCCAAAAAGAATAAGAAAGAATAATACGTGCAATTTCTTCTTCCCCCCTCCCAAGCTTTCTTTGCAAATTTACTCTTGTTCTATTCCTTTGAAATGAACAACTTTCTCAAATTGGCTTTTTGCAGGTGGATACTGTGCAAAGTCAAGAAAGCAGTGACAAACCTTGTCTTGCCCGGTTTCACCAAATGTTTTCGTTTGGTGAATCTTCTCCTCATATTCAATAACAAGGGCCGCTAAGCAAAATAAGAATTTACCCTAACGCCTTGGCCAAAAACTGTAAAGAAGTTGTTTTCCTTGAAAATGTCCCCGAACATTAAGTTGATACAATGAGTTGCACATGGAGTCCAATAGATATTCGGATACGCTCTTTGTACCATACCACCCGCTTTAACATTTTCACCCACATTATCAGTGACCACTTGAACAACATTGTTTGGGCCAATCTTTTCAATGATGTTCTGAAACAAGGCCAACATTTTGATATGGTCAGTGGACATGTCACTAGCATCAATCGACTCAAGAAACAAACTTCCCTTGGGAGAATTCACCAACACTTCAATAATCATTTTCCTAGTTCTTGCCGTCCACTTATCCATCATAATGGAGCATCGATACTTGTTACACACAACTTTATGTTCCTCCATGATTTTATTGGTCTCCTCCACTTCCTTATTTAGATAAGAACCTCTGATTTCACGATAAGTGGGGGGCTTCATTCCAGGTCCATATTTACCAACGGCCTCAATAAAGTCTCCAAAAATATTAGTATAGTTGACACAAATGAAGGGGAGCCCTGCATCATAGGCCCATCAAAAGCTTTAACTGCACGATCCCTTAAAATTTCCCTGGCAATTTTTTGCAAATCTTTTCCATCGCTCTTTGCTTCTGGCTTCTTTGGGAAATAACAATCTATATGACGTTTAGTACTACTCGTACCGGTCGATCCATGGCTTGAAGAGATTGCATCTCTTCCCCGTTTTGTTGGAAGTGACAAATCAACAGCTTCACCTTCTTCCATATCATCATTATCATCATCATCATCAAATGGTTGATGACTCATTTGATGGTTTTGCTCCTTCTTCTCAACAAAATTCTTTATTTCCTCTCTCACCTCTGGCGAGCATTTCGGCCAACTTGTGACGTTTCTATCGCCACCAATAAGATGAAATTTAAAGCAATAAATTCCCCCCCATTGTAATCTTGTTACAAAACTTGCATATAACATTTGTACTATTCTTCTCATTAACTTTATCGCCATATCGTCAAGCGAGGTCTTTTTCTTTCGAACTTTGGGACATTTTTAATCCCTATTTAGATATAAGAAAAACATACATAATGAAGTAAACTGAAAATATATATATATATGAACAAAAGGAAAAAAAAAGGACAGGGCCTGCCCTAGCAGTGAGCAGAAGCTTCGATGCGAAGAAGAAGAAAGAAGAAAGAAGAAAGAAGAAAGAAGAAAGAAGAAAGAAGAAAGAAGAAATGGAGAAGAAAAAGAAAGAAGAAAAAAAGAAGAAGAAATTGCCTGGAGGCGTCGACTTCTGGTTCTTGAACCCTAGCAGCAGTAGCTCGATGGAAAAAGAGAAGAATTGTCTTCACTTTGGGGTCTGTGTTTTGTATAAATAAAAAAAGTCCCAATCTTTTTTTTGACCCCTTTTGACTGAATCGATCACTTTTTTCGCTTTTCGCCTCATTCATTGAACCGATCGCTTTTGAAGATAGAGTCACCTCAGTTGCAGAAATTCTCACTTAAAGTGACGAATCGATCGCTTTTTTAAACACTGCCTTACCCCTACCTTATGCAGGTAGAGAGATTGTTTTCAAGACACCCTCAGCTCAGGCAAACACTGTCACATGGGAGGTAGCAGGTACCTCGTTGAATTAGTCAAGGGCGCATAAGCTGGCTCAGATACAATCGTTATTAAAGAAGATTCGTTTTATTGAGAAATCAAAGTTAGAGATTTTGACATGTAAAAGCTACATGGATATGAGGTGTATGACACTTTGGGACTTGCTAGAATAGGAACAGTGCGAGTATAAGAATTAATTTCTGGGAAGTTTCATCAGTTAATTGCTTTAGTCAATGTATAGCTCTTAAAGTTGCTAACTTTAGCATATTGTATAGTGTAATAACTTATCAAAGTACCTACTTCGGTAGACCTTGGTCTAATGGTTTCTTCATGCTATAGATAATATTTGTTTTTGACAGTTTTGAATAACTACGAGAACATAAGGTTGAGTGAGGGACCACTCTAGGCTGTAAAGTTACTTAAAGCTTTGCTATAGACGACATAACAGAGAGTAAGTTGTGGATGTGAGAGCACTATGTTAGGGGGTTTGTGACCTTTATGTTTTCTTACAGGCTATAACTGAAGGTTTCCTCTGTTTAGTACACACTCTCCATTTCATTTTTTTGATTTGCACCGGGTATCCGAGTCTCTAAGAGCCCGACTAATCCCGGGGGTGCACAGACCCTCGGCAAGTAGTTTCCCGCAAGTGCACCACGGTTAATTCAGACGCTCTCCATTTCATTTTAAAGATGTATGTTGATTAAACACAGAGTTTAAGATGTTAGTCTTACTTATAAATATTATACTCCCTCTGTTTCAATTTATGGGAACCTATTTGACTGGGCACGGAGTTTATGAAAAAAGAGAAGACTTTTGAATTTGTGGTGTAAAATGAGACACATATATTTTGTGTATCTATAAATCGTTGCATAAAGGTAAATTATTTCCAAATATAGAAAGATATCATTCTTTTGGCACGGACTAAAAAAGAAATAGGTTCACATAAATTGAAACGGAGGGAGTATATATTTTATATTAGTGATAATGATAATTAACGTATTGGTTATTTGATAGAGAAAATATCATACTATGAAGTTTCAACATTTGAATAGTTAATGAATTTGAATTCTTGAAAGTAGTGAAAGTGATACCGACATGAAATGGCGTTAAACATTTTGGAAAGCCTCAAATAGAAAGAAGTATCATATAATATAGCACGGAGGGTGTTATACTTATGGCTGTAGAGTTGCC
>MU779603.1:15285-28420 GCA_026770625.1 Nicotiana glauca | reverse complement strand
GGGGGCGGGGAAGACTTCGACTTCTACCCAGATCTCCGACTTTTAAACTCCTAGGTGGTTGGTGTGGGGTGGGGATGACAGTATATATCGTCTTTGCTTACAAGTATTGTTTACAAATAGAGAATTTGTCTATCATAGATATTAATCAAGAGTTCTACCAAATTTCAGTTGCATCCATTTCTTATATCAATTTGCATTGCTGTCAATTGTTTATGTGAATATGTTGCCAAGTACTGCAAGCAGATTTGTATTTTGGAATAAACCTCAGTCGTTTAATCACATATAATTCATGGAGGAAGTATTCCTCTGAAGAAGTTGACCTAATAGTTTTTCTTTAAAATATTGCTTCTAGAAATGAATGTATTAATTTCTGGAATGAAATTGAAGGTCCAGAAATTGAAGCTTGCTTAATTTTGCCTCTAACTGAATCAGGTCATCTTATTTGGGATGAAGTGAGTTTATAATTTGCTTTAATTTTACCCATCACTGTCGACTTAGTTGAAACCAGGAGCTCTTAACTCTAGCTTTCTGATGGCCTCTTCAATTTTTATATACATTAGTAGTTATGTGTTCTGACACTTTAATCTTCAAGCAGATGTGTATTTTGGAATAAACCTCAGTCGTTTAATCACATATAATTCATGGAGGAAGTATTCCTCTGAAGAAGTTGACCTAATAGTTTTTCTTTAAAATATTGCTTCTAGAAACGAATGTATTAATTTCTGGAATGAAATTGAAGCTTGCTTAATTTTGCCTCTAACTGAACCAGGTCATCTTATTTGGGATGAAGTGAGTTTATAATTTGCTTTAATTGTACCCATCGCTGTCGACTTAGTTGAAACCAGGAGCTCTAACTCTAGCTTTCTGATGGCCTCTTCAATTTTTATATACATTATTAGTGTCATGGGCTGCTTTCCACACACGCCACATGACCCCTTGGCCGCGCCCCATGGCGGCCTAGCAAGCCTCACAATGCCTAGCTCCATGGTCGGCCCCGTGGTCTTGGCTGCCAAGCGACAAAAGCGCATGTGCCTCTGTCGTCCCACCGATGCCTCTCGCCAGCGCCTGGCCAATAACAACAGCGCCGCGCGCCCTGACAATGCCGTGCGCGCACATCCTGATGCCTCGCCAATGCCTGGCTGCAGGCCCATTCCATCGGCGCCTCGCGCCCAGTCCCTAATGCCAAGCACCAGTGCCCAGCCTCAGGTGAACACAACAAGTGTCGCGCGCGCCCCAGCACCACGCGCGCAGACCCTGACTCGCAAGACAAAGTTGCTGCCATCGGACTTGTTTCTACTTTGTAATAAACTAAGTCCTTTTCATTGTATTGTTTTAGGCTAGTTTACATCATTTTCATTCAGTGTGCCTTTATAGCTTTATTAGGACCAGTCATGTAACTTTGGTTTATTTTTTTTAAGCATTATTAGGGGGACTAAGCAATCAAACATCTTCAAGCAATCATTTCTCTGTACTGGTGTCTCTCCCCCTCGACACCGCATCTTTTGTAATTAGCTTTCATTCATCAATAAAATCAGCATCATCATTCAAAACCCAATTCACTCTCAGCTTCCGCAATTGCTCGTGACATTGGTTTTCCCGCACGTCACTGACGATCTAGTCTAGCGTGCGGAGGGTACCTCATTGGTGGACGGCAACCGCACCTAGCCTTGGCGTTGCGTAACAGTTGGTATCAGAGCCTAGGCTCGACATCGGACGAGGGAACACATTTGCCATCATCACCATTTCTGACCATGGTGAATCATGGGGAGCGTCTAGACTCCTTAGAAGAGACGGTTGACCGATTACGGTCCATCGTAGACACGGTGCCTGATCTAAGCACCAACCTAGGGCAAAGGTTGGACGACCTGGACCACCGAATGCGGTAGGCCGAAAATAACATTGCAAACATGAGTCGTGACTCTGAGGACGACAAACAAACGACAACCATTGAAAATGCCAATATTCATGGCAAATTTGAGGACCTCCAACATGAGCGTGTCGACGATTTAGCCCATCGGGAACAAGAGGCAAACAGACTAACTGCCATGCAGCAAACCATAGACGACTTGACAGGCCAGCTCAATGTTGTCAATGCTGCCCTCCATAGCCTACTTCGAGGAGGTGACAACCACATTAGGGGTACAACAAACCCCAACATCATTCCACACAAACTTAAAATACCGGAGCCAATACTATATGATGGATCCCGGGATGCTAAAGAAGTGGAAAACTTCATTTTCGATGTCGAACAATACTTCGATGCCATGGGCCATTTGGTAGAATCCAAAAAGGTAGCAACAGCTGTCATGTATCTTCAAGGCGATGCCAAACTTTGGTGGCGGGTCAAATACGAAGCCATCAAGGCCGGTGAAGATACCCTCCAGACATGGGATGAATTGAAGGCAGCCATACGCCTGCAGTTCTTCCCCGAAAACGTGGAATACAATGCAAGGAGAAAGCTACGGGAGCTCCGCCACACCAGATCTGTGAGGGAGTACGTGCGCGAATTCTCCGCACTCATGCTGAACATATGCGACATGGGGGACAAAGACAAACTCTTCGCATTCATTGAAGGTTTGAAACCTCATGCCCGTATGGAATTACAGAGACAACGGGTAAACACCCTGCCCAAGGCCATTCAAGCTGCTGAATGCCTTGGCGATTATCATTTGGGAACTCAGAATGACAGGCCCCAACCGCCTGTCCGAGAGGGATTCAGTGGGAACCATACCAGACATGGTGGCCCAAGCAAAAGTGGGGGAGATCGGAGTGTATCCAAAACTAAGACTCCTCCCTCCAACAGCAACAACACTGCATCCGTCAACAACAATCAGGCGAGAAAGCCTCCCTTAGAATGCCGTCATTGCGGCGGGGCACATTGGAACAACGAATGCCCAACCATAAAAATCAATGCTCATCAAGCTGTCGAGGATGAGTCAGATGCCTCAGGCACATCAGAAGCAGATCAGGTAGGCGCCTTCAATGCACTTGTTGGCTCTATCCCACTTGTCTTAGCGGGGATCAACCCATGTCCTCCTAAGAAAATCTCAGCCCCAACCACTAAGAAGGGGAAAGAAAAGATGGACGAAGGACCTCCTAAGCAAGCGAGGGCCCTAATGTTCGTCGAGCTAAAAGTGAATGGGCATCCCATTCGCGCACTGATAGACACGGGTGCTATCCATAACTACTTGGATTCAACACAGGTAGAGCGCCTTGGTCTAGTGGTCAAGAATAGTAAGGGTCGTGTCAAGGCCATCAACTCGCCACCCCAGACATTGGGTGGAACAACCACAAATGTCCCAGTGAAACTTGGCCCATACAAAGGAAGCATCGACCTGCGCATCGCAATCATAGATGACTTCGACATGATAGTGGGTTTGGAGTTCATGAGGCAAACCAAAACCATTCCGGTACCATATGCCAACATGCTCCTCATGATGGGAGAAAACGGGCCAAGCCCTGCACCATACCATGCTTTCCCATAAAGACGGCCGCTGGAAACATCTCGGCCATGCAGTTGGAGAAGGTAGTCGACAAACATGAACCCCTGGTTCCGGCTACCCCTCACAACAACAAACGTCCATCATGTCCCCGGCCATAAAAGACGGGTGACGCTCATCAGCGTGTGAAGACTTGTCAGCCATGCCACAAGGACAAGTCGGATCACTCATCACAGAAGGGACCCTTGCAGCCATCACATGTCCCGTAGAGACCATGGGAAAGTGTTTCCCTCAGATTCATCATGGGATTGCCCCAAGTCGGGAATCTCGCATCCATCATGGTTTTCATAGATCAGTTCTCAAACTATGCAACCCTTATAGCAGCCCTGCAGAACATCTCAGCAGAAGATGCAGCCAGACTTTTCTTCTCGCACATCATCAAACATTGGGGCATGCCCAAACACATTGTTAGTGGGCGCGACTCACGCTTCACCAGCAACTTTTGGACCCATCTCTTTAGTTGCTTTGGGTCAACATTGAGTCACAACTCAGACATCCATCCATCATCGGATGGCCAGCCAGACATGTTCAGTGACATGCTGGAGGAATATCTCCGCAACTTTGCAACCGGATCACAGAAGCATTGGGTGAAGTTCTTGGATGCTGCTCAACTGTGTTTCAATACTTCAAAAGGGCCTTCATACAAACAAAACCCCTTTTAAAATTGTTACCGGGCAGCAACCGCTTCTCCCGCAAATAAGGAATGCATCCATCATGCCGAAATCGCCTCGAGCTGCCAGCTTCTCGAGTGAATGGGAGCGCAACATGGAGATAGTGCGGAGCTATCTCGTCAGAGCCCAAGAGCGGACAAAAAGATTCACCGAACATAATCTTGGCTTTGCCTATCATCAAACAGGGGACAAAGTAATGTTATGCATCCCGAAGCGATACTTGTTCGCAAAGAGGACCCATGACCCTCGCCTGCAACAAAAGTACATCGGGCCCCTGTCCATTGAAAAACGCATTGGGAAATCCACATACCAGGTGAAAACTCCATCATGGTGGAAGATCCATCCAGTCTTCCATGCCAGCCGCATGACATCATTGCTTCGCTACCAAAGCAAGCTCAAAGAACAGAGGGGCGCAGACCTCCCAGCCATCAACCATCAGAACAACCATCATCATCATCGTCCTGATAAGGCTCCGAGGACGGTGCCAACTCAGGTGGGGGAGAATGTCATGGGCTGCTTTCCACACACGCCACATGACCCCTTGGCCGCGCCCCATGGCGGCCTAGCAAGCCTCACAATGCCTAGTGCCATGGTCGGCCCCGTGGTATTGGCTGCGCCAAGCGACAAAAGCGCATGTGCCTCTGTCGCCCCACCGATGCCTCTCGCCGGCGCCCAGCGCCTGGCCAATGACAACAGCGCCGCGCGCGCATATCCTGATGCCTCGCCAGCGCCTAGCTGCAGGCCCATTCCATCGGCGCCTCGCGCCCAGTCCCTGATGCCAAGCACCAGCGCCCAGCCTCAGGCGAACACAACAAGTGTCGCGCGCGCCCCCAGCACCGCGCGCGCAGACCCTGACCCGCAAGACAAAGTTGCTTCCATCGGACTTGTTTCTACTTTGTAATAAACTAAGTCCTTTTCATTGTATTGTTTTAGGCTAGTTTACATCATTTTCATTCAGTGTGCCTTTACAGCTTTATTAGGACCAGTCATGTAACTTTGGTTTATTTTTTTAAGCATTATTAGGGGGGACTAAGCAATCAAACGTCTTCAAGCAATCATTTCTCTGTACTGGTGTCTCTCCCCCTCGACACCGCATCGTTTGTAATTAGCTTTCATTCATCAATAAAATCAGCATCATCATTCAAAACCCAATTCACTCTCAGCTTTCGCAATTGCTCGTGACATTGGTTCTCCCGCACGGCACTGACGATCTAGTCTAGCATGCGGAGGGGACCTCATTGGCGGACGGCAACTGCACTGACATCGGTTGCCTAGCCTTACATTGCCCTTCCAAAGAACATCAGGAAGGCGTTGCGTAACAGTAGTTATGTGTTCTGACACTTTAATCTGCTTTCAGTGTGTTTCTGACCTTAACTTTGTTTACAGTATTTGTTTGCAAATTTACGAATAACTAATAAAGGCACATTCTGTATTAAAAAAATTAATAAAGGCATTTTGAAGGCCTACCTCTATGCTGTGATAATAGGGAATAAACTTCTCATTGACTTAATTAAGTAACAATGTGCAAGATGTGTTCATTATATAGAAGTTGTAGCTTACGTACAATATGGTAGGTAATTAATATCTATTCTAATAGGGTAAGCATATAATCTATAATTAAATACATAATATCCTTAGGTATCCTATAACATATTTTATAATATTTTTCATATTCAAGTACAATGAATTTACACGCATATTCTCTTGATATTCCAACATATGCAAAACAACATAAGCTGTATTTCTAAATAGTTTGGTCGGACTAATTTATAGACAAATAACTAACTCCTGTTCTTGGTAACATCAAACAAAAAGAAAGAAAGAAACAGAAGAACATTTGGTGGGATCGAACATACTTTTGTACATATTACTGAACCTCTATGTTCTTTGTCAATATTTTGGAGCATCTCCCAATTAGTTTAGACGATCCATTGCTAATTGTAGAAAATGATTTTGTTGCCCGATATGCTCTACTTCTTGAAGACCCCGTGTATGCGGGATTTTCCCTTTTATATCAATAAAATTTCTTGCTTTATGAAAAAGAAAAAAAGGTAAGATTAAAGGTAAAACAAATGTGACGGCCTTCAAATTTTGCCTTGTCAACTTATGATTATTTCATTAATGAAGTGCAGGATGATGCTTCTATTTCCTGGAGAAAAAGAAAGAAACACTTCTTTATTTTGAGTCACTCAGGAAAACCAATATACTCAAGGTTCATGTTAGCATCCCTCTTCTGAGCGCAGAATGCCATTTAGTATTTGCTTATCAGATATTGCACATCAAATATAATCTCTGAATTTTCTTTTATTATTGATTAAAGATATGGAGATGAACACAAGCTCGCTGGATTCTCTGCCACTTTGCAAGCCATCATATCATTTGTGGAGAATGGGTATATTTCCAATGAATGCTAAATACAGGTTTTCTCCATTCTTTCAGTGAAGAGTATAATGATATTTTGCAGTTTGCCCGATTAATCTCTTTTTCAGGGGTGATCGAGTCAACCTGATCAGAGCTGGAAAGCACCAGGTTTGCATCAATAACACCTCCCTTCTTTTTAGTCCCTTTACTGCTTGGATATTTAGAAGCTGTGGGTTAATAACTTAGTGAAAGACTGAAAGTACTAGATTCCTATTTTTTTCCGGTCATGTGCGTTATTTTTGATAGGATGGTTAAATGTAATTGATTGTGGAAAATAGACACTAAGGAAAACATGAAGGAAATGAAAGGTAGTATATTACTTTTCTGGTTTGCAAGGGTGGTAGTGACTGAGATATAGTTTGTAATGCGATAAACTGAATATAGCCTAGCTTCTGTAACTCGGAAAGAAAACATAACACTTTAGTACAGTACTGCCGTGATTCGACTTTCCTTTCTCAATAGACATTATAGATTTGTTTTTCAGGTAGTATTTCTTGTGAAGGGACCTATTTACTTGGTTTGCATAAGCTGTACAGAAGAGCCTTACATGTCACTAAGGGGGCAACTAGAGCTCCTATATAACCAGGTAAGCTCTGTCTTCCCCCCCTTCCTCCCTCTTTTCCCTTCTAAATTGGTGACTGTAGTTCTATCCTTTTCGTAGCACTAGATATACTGAGCTGTTTTTTTTTCTTTTTTGGGTTCTATCCTTCGCATATTAATTGCTTACCATTTCTTCTTTCAGATGGTTTCAATACCTCATGTATATGTTGCTCTATATGCAGATGATACTTATCCTTACAAGGTCTGTAAATAGATGTTTTGAGAAGAATGCAAAATTTGATATGACACCTCTGCTCGGAGGAACGGATGTCGTCTTCTCTTCTCTTATCCATTCTTTCAGTTGGTTTGTAGCTTTCTCTCTCTCTTTGCTTCATCATCATGTATTTCACTTTTTATTGCATATTACCACTGTATGTGTTTTATGGAGTAAGATGTCTGGACCAGCTGTTAAATCTCAAGGGTTCTGTGACTTCCTGTCTGGTTAAAGCTTTAGAGGACTCTGCAATTTGTTACTTTTTTCTTTTTCCTATAAGTTTTTTTCTTTTATTTTTGAGTTGTAAAGCAAATTTATTGATAGACGCGGGGACAAGGACAAAATAGTGGACAAGATATTCCGCGTAACTTAAAACTGAAACAAAACCTGAGATAATGAAAAAGCAAAGAACTTAGTTTTCAGTCTACTCCACTTTTTAAGATTAATGCGAACTAGTCGTATTTGGCAATGCAATAAATTTAAGCGAATAGCTTATGTGAAAAGCTGTGGAGAAGAAAAAGATGAACGTACCTATAAAAGGGAAAGGATTTGGAATGCCCAACATATATAGCAAAAGTAATATTCCATCTTTTGAAGACTCCGGAGTTAACCAATTGTGGTTTTCTGGTGCAAGGATTTGAACTTTTGTCATCTTAATTCTTTTAGTTAAGGAATGGGAGCACTGTTGCTTCAGCTTCATAACCAATGTTGCCTTTTGTGGCGTAGCATTATTTGGGAATAATGTACCAATCAAAAAATATTTGCAAATAATTTAGGTGTCAGTTCATTTCACCATATAATAATCTTAAATTGTTAGGAGTACTGCAGTGTATTAACATCTGTCAGTTGATTCATCTTGCTTTTCCTTGTTTTTGTTGTCTTTGTGTCTATTTTCGGACTTATACCAGCAACAACAACAATCCCAGTGAAATCCCACTAGTGGGGCGGACTTATACCAGCAATGAAAATTGACAACAAATTGGAAATGTTTTCACATATTTTGCTGATTCCCACTTGTGGGGAAATCACTGGGTATGTTGTTGGTGTTGTATATTTTGCTGATATGCGTTTTTGCTCCTCTCTGATTTCTTTCAAGATGTTATAACTTAATTATAAGGTGCGTTTGGAACTATTGTTCATTATAAAGGAAGTAGATGTCTTGGGAGGGTTTTGCCTCAATTTTGTATTATGCTGTAAGAAATACCTTTTTGATACATATATAAAGAACAGCTTGCTGTTAATTTGGATGTGAGCAGAAAAATATTCTTATATTTGTTATTACCAAGTATAGCCTAAACGATCATTGTCTCAGTTGATTAATTAATTAAAATTTACTTGTATTCAAGGAATCCAGCCACTTTTCTCCACGCATACACATGCCTACCACTTGCTTATGCAATAAGGCAATCCGCTGGGGCCATCTTGCAGGATGTAGCTGATTCAGGGGTCTTGTTTGCTATATTAATGTGTAAACACAAGGTCTTGATCCTATTTCATAATTACTTCTATTTCTTGCTCGTACATACTAGAAGTACAACAGTCTCATTATGTTTTAATTTTTGGTGAAACCATCCTGAATCGGGTGATATGCAGGTTATCAGTCTCGTTGGTGCGCAAAAAGCCTCTCTTCACCCTGATGATATGCTATTGCTATCCAATTTTGTTATGTCTTCTGAATCATTTAGGCAAGTTTTAGTAGTGTTTTGACTTTTGTTGGTCTATTTCCTTGTGTATCTGGTGCGAATGCAGGAGACGATTGACAAGCTCATATTACATTTGTTCTTCAGTTCAACCTTATTAGGTTGGTGATAGGTGCTAAAGCCCTATAGTAAAGCAGATCTCGTTGTGTGACTTCTTTTCCAGTCTATGGTTGGGCAAAGTAGCTAAAAGCTGTTTGTTGTGAAGGCAGGCATGGCCCTTCTGTGATAACATCTTTCTTCCCTCCTTATCTTAGGGATCGTGTGTCTAAGCATGTTATTCTTTATGAAACCCACTGTTGGTCCATTTGACTGATTACACCGTTCATGTTTTGTCATGTATCTAGGTAATTTCTGTTAATTGTCACATTTCATAATATCCCAAATTCTTTCACTTGGATTATCATGCGTTTAAGTCAAGTTTTTCTTCAAGAATATCCTTCCTTTTTCTTATGATGCCACAAGATTTATCCGGTAACCATGTGTTTTGAGGCAGTTCTGGAAATTTCAGGTTGTTTAAGTGTATGAACCACTAATCTGGTTGTAATTACTCAACTACCTAAAGCTTGTTCTCTACAGGACATTTGTGTACTGTCCCAAGCCAGCATGAAGCCGATACGATCTGTCGGCTTTAGCTGGAAATTGTTTACTTTCATGGTACTATATGTTATTGTTTTTCTTCTATTCTGTGTGGTTGGTGTTTGTAATGTTTGAATCATTCTTTTTGATTGAGGGAGGGGGGATTTTTTCAGTGTGAACTTAACTGTCTGAGTGCATTTTCATACCTCCATATTTGTGAGGCAACGTGCCAGCACCATATAGAAGATTTGTGTTTCTCGATATTTACTATTTGGGATTTCCTTGGAGGCTACTCTGACCTGCTCATTGGTGCCATGCAGGACATCAGAATCCTTCTCACCTATTTGTCTACCAAGATTCAATCCCATGGCATTTTTATATGCTTATGTGCATTACCTTGATGTAAGTTGAGCTAATGTCATCAACTAATATCAAAAACCACTCTCGATACACCCTTTGTCCTAAAATTTTGCACTTTTGTTAAAGGGAAACCTCCTTTTCGCTATTCTTTTTTTTTTTTTAATATTATGCCACTACAAAGTTACACAAGTTATTTTATACAATGTCTACGTATAAAAATTTTTTTTGTTATTTGTAGTTCTGGGACCTCGTTCTTTAAATGTTTATACAAACTACAGTTTTACTCTTACACTCTGTTTCCATTTTATATTAGACAACCATTTAATAAAAAACGTCAAACTAAATCTGGCTTTGGATAGTGTTAATCGGTTGCCCTGCAAGGATTCTTCAATTTTTATGATATGGTTCACGAATATCATTTAGCATTTTAGTCTAAAGAAATGACTCTATTTGCTTGCTTTATTTGACAGGATGACACATACTTAACATTGCTGACTACAAGTTCAGATGCCTTTTATCATCTTAAAGATTGCAGGTAGATTATTCAAGTAAACTGATGTTTGAAATAACTCATGGCTCAAACATGAAAAAACATCCATGATATTTGAACCTTGGGAAATGAACCAGTACATTTCCCATTGTTCTTTTTCTTGACCCTTTCAGGGGTCCTAGCTATTGCGAATGAACAACTGTTATGTTATGGAAAAAGTAATAATGTAACTTGTAGGATTCGTGTTGAAAATGTACTTTTGAAGTCCAACGTGCTCGGTGAAGTTCAAAGATCCATGGTAGATGGTGGCATGCGCATTGAAGATCTACCTGATGACCGTGGTTCCCGTTCTGGAGCAGTCTCCTCTCATTTGGGTCAGCCTGGACATGCAACGTATTCATCAGAGAGATTCGACGAAGCATTCCTAGGTGTTGGTGGCCCTGCTGGACTTTGGCATTTTATATATCGAAGTATATCTCTTGACCAGTATGTCTCATCAGAGTTTTCCTCACCAATAAACAGCAGACGACAGCAAAAAAGGTATTAATACTAAATGAAGTTGCTCCCACAACCATCAATTATTTTGTCCTTTTTCTCTTAGTGAGATGAGCTTATCTGGTGCAGGTTATATAGATCTTACCAGAAGATCTATGCATTGATGCATGAAGAAGGAATTGGGCCTCACAAAACTCTGTTTAAAAGGGATGATAATTATGGTATGCTTTTTTTTGGCAGATTTTTCCTGCAATTGGTGTAGCTCGTGAAGCATAATCCCACGCTTGCCATATGAGCATGCCATACCATCATTTCTCTCTCAAGATTTTCTCTACCTGATGGAGTATGTTTATAACAATAGAAAGCATTGGTTAAATAGTGGAGACATGATACATTTGATTTTCCTTCTAGATAATTTTTGCTGTTAGAGAATTTTGTGGGTATGTACTCCTTCAACATAGCACTGTTGTTTTGTTGGTAGAAACAGGTTATTTTCTTATGGGATCCTACAGGTAGAAAAGAGATGTTTTCTGTGGATAAAACTTGCGGGATAAAGTAACTCGTCTCATCTGCCATTCTCTTCTGTTAAACCATGAGCAAGAAGAAAAACCTCATATCCTGGTGATAGTCATAATCGCATGAAAGTTTGATTCTTTGTGAGTGCTCGCCCACTAATTGAAAACCACAAGCACTTCATTTGAATTTGCCAACATTTGGAGCTGATTCTGAGAGCTAAGTGCGTATAGACGTATTATTGAAACCTTTGTTCATCTTCCTTTGGCTTATAGTTCTCTCAGAAATTGTTAATTGTGATAAAGTCCAATGTTGTTAACTTGCCTTCTTTCTCGGTAATTTCTTCTTCCCCCTTTTGCTTTTTGGGTTGAAATTTTACCAAATTTGAGCAATGAATTCCAGTTTTAAAGTGGGGAAGATAGGGATAGATCAGACCCATATGATTTCCTATGTTTATATTGTAGTTTCTTTATGAAATAACATATCTCCGTATGTTGCAGTTCTCTTGTGCTGGGTTACCCCGGATTTCGAACTTTATGCTGTATTTGATCCTCTGACAGACAAGGTATGATTGTTTAAGTTTCTTCTGAGCCTATTGTTCGTCTAATTATATCTAGAACAGCACTTCTTCTCTAAACTCTCTTTGCCAGTCAATTCTTTTGGTGTTATATGTGCCAGACGACATTTAGTCTTGGGTGAGAGAAAGCTGCTGGTACATGGGCTGAACGGCCAGTTTGGTTCTTGAATTTCAGCTCTTTAAACATGCAGACCTAGGTTGACTTAATGTCGTGTTAGTTTAGTTTGGTTCTCAACTGTAATTAAACAGTACTGACTTTCATCGTCCTTTGAGAATACATAGTAATTGATGCATATACGAGAACATACAAGTTCCATTCTGTATACTGCAAGCTTTTCTTCCTAGCCTGGTAGAATTAAATGCAGTCTTACAAGTTATTTGCTGCTATTCCATTGAAAATCTACACTGGGCGAGCCTTAGAACTGTTATTTCCTGAACGTTCTAGTCCAGCCATGCCCTGATACTGTTGACATCTTCTTCTTCTTTTTTAATTAAATTTAAAATGGCCACTTGGCATCAGGATCACGGTTTAGTTGTTATATTTCATTAGGTTCTAGTGTTTGCAAAAGTACTTTAGTCTTGTTCGAGATGTATATGTCAACGTAGGGCTAAGTGTGAGATTTTGAGGAACTCGAAGCTTTAAAAAACTACTAATTTGTCTTTTAAATTGTTTAGTATTGGTATGACAAGCCCAGTCGGAGTAGAGTGGGTATAGAGGATTCATATAGTTGATCTCAACTAATTAGTGATTGAGGAATAGTAGAATGATACTTCATTGTGCTTATTATACGTGCTATTTCACCAATACATTTGCTTTTTTAATGCTAATTCTTTTGGGAGATGCAAATAGAGCATTTGTTATACTCTGTCGATCCCTCTCTTTATGTATGACCTTTGGTAAATTTTACCTTGCAGGCTCTTGCAATTAAAACTTGCAATAGGGTATGTCAGTGGATCAAGGATGTAGAAAATGAAATTTTCTTGTTGGGAGCGAGCCCTTTTTCATGGTGATTCTTCC
>MU779603.1:0-14404 GCA_026770625.1 Nicotiana glauca | reverse complement strand
CCCCCCCCTTTTATTTTTATTTTTATTTTTTATGTGGTAATAGATCTGTCTCTTAGATGGCAACGAATGTCAATTGTAGTTGTAAAGTTAAGCAGTCGAAGTATGAGCTCATCTGTCTAGGAGATATTTAGTTTTGGTTGTACTATCGATGAAATTTTGTAGTTCCGTTTGTATCAAAAGCTTATTTCTATCGATAAATAAATCGCAGGTGGACTGATCCAGGCAATACTCCATTGCCAGAGTTTGCAGAGATATCTTTATGAATTCTCTTCAAAGGTTTTGGTGAATTTGGACGTGGCGTCACATTGGTTTAAATGCATAAATTGCAAAGGATATAATTCCATCTGCGGCTTGGATGTTACCCACGTTAACGTTGTAACTGAGCATCTGAACTGGGAAAACTATGATAGTAGCTTCCTGGGCGGAGAAGCAATTTTAAGGTTTTCACAAGGAATCGTACAATCTCATCATTCAAACTTGAGCAAATCGACTGCGTGAAAGAGAAGCAGAGAAGAATAAAACCCAACGTATTTGTCAAAAATTGGACACTTGTTTCATATACAAGAGAAAGTTCGGTGGATGGTCTGGAAACAATTAGGTAGCGGACATTAACTATTGCATTGTTTTGTTCTCCGTTAAAGATATGCTACAGAATAGATGTACCAGAACAGTTGTCTAAGTATGGATCTCATTTTACTGACTCTCGGATACCATAGTCCATAAAATCAATTACTATGTTGCAATACATCGCGATTATTATTGATTTCTTGCTACTTGGAATCTGCTGCATCTGCATGCAAATAGAGCTACTTTGAGGACTGAAGAAAGATGAAAATTGCCATTCCAAATGATCTTTCTTTAGTCTCTAACCCAAACAGGATGTTTACCAAAAGGCAGCACAGAGGAACTGAAATGATCGCACTGTCAGCTAGCATAAAGTTTAAACTCTAAACCAACCTGCTAGTCAGACCTCTCTCTTGCTTCAGAACTGCATTTTAACAGAGAAAGTACACTAGTCTTCGTTAACGGTACATAACTCAAGCATAGATTTTGGGTAATTGCATTGATATGATACGCATTCCAGTTAATGCCAGCTCAGATGCCAGCTTGGATGCCATGGGGGCCAACAACTAGGCTTGTTCTCGTGTTTGTTGCTTTTATTTTAAATTTTAATTGTGGCGGGAAAGTTAGTGTTATTTTCAGCTCTTTTGCATTTTATAGATAATTTGGAGAATTGTAAGCGAGCAACACATTTTTTGAATGATAATACTCGTCTGATTTCTCCTCTCTCAACTCTCCTCCTCCCTTATTCTCTTTTCTTCCCTCTGCTTCCTACTTTCCTTCTAGTTACTATTTTATTGGTTCTTCGATACCCGAATTTGGTATCAATTGGTATCAGAGATGGACATGGGACGACGCAAAGCAGTCGACAACCCTCACGGAGTTCCTGATCTGCAGGAGCAATATAAGGACTTAGTTGCTCAGCAATTGGATCTGCGATCTCTCATAGATCAGAAAGCTCAAAATTTACAGGATGACATAAAGAGAAGGCACACATAGATGCTTCATTTGGTTAATAGACTCAAAAACTCCATTGATGGAGCACAACTGCATCTGCAATCGCAAGAAAGTGGATATACTTCTAACCTTCAAGAACCCGTGGTGCTTCAATCTGGGCAAGGTATTGTAGGACACAATCCTTATTGCTCTAGTTCTAATAATCGTGGCCATAATTTGATTTTTCCTCGTTTTAGTGGTGAAAACTTTAAAAACTAGTTGTACAGAATTGAACAATAATATTCTGTTGATAACACTCATCTCAATCAAAAAGTGAGCTTGGTTGCTATGAATTTGGATGATGAGGCACCAGAATGGCATCAGTCTGACATGAAATGTCGTGAGTCAATTGACCTGCCTAACTGGGATTAATACTTAGCTGCCTTGATTGAGACGTTTAGTGAAGAATTCTCAGATCCAATGTTAGTATTAAAGCAATTGAGACAAACTAGCTCAGTTAGGGAATTTCAGTTTGCTTTTGCTCGACTCTTAGCGCATTGTAATTTATCTATGACCCAAACTATTTCATGCCTCTAAAGGAGGAGTTAGTGAACCTTGTGAAGATGCATGAACCTTAGACCTTATCCAAAACATATAGGCTAGCTAGATTGGCAGAAGCTGCATTGGCTGCCAATGCTAGGGCACAAAGGACTAGTTCTAGAGGGCATTCTTCTTTTGCTATTAAGCGGCCTACCTATGATTCTTCACACTCAAGGCCAAACCTTACCGGTTATTCCAGCAACTAAACTCGCTTTACCTACTCTTCGAGTTCTAACTGCTACTAGGAATAGAAGGACAATTTCTCTGGCTTACTGAGGTATAAGAGAACATAAGATTTGTGTTATTTCTGTGATGATAAGTATTCTCGTGGACATAAGTGTACACTTGTCAAGCAACCGTTTGTGTTGGATTTGGAGTATGATAATTATAAGTGCTCAGAAGAAGCAATACCACAGGTAGAAGGTGAAGCCACTAATGAGGAGTGATTTGTCATTGAAGGGGACCCACCTATAATCTCCTTATGTGCATTGAGTGGAATCCAAGGTGCATAAACCATAAATGTGACTGGTACAACAACAGGAGGCCACTGCAAATTCTTTGGATGGAGGAAGTACTAAAAATTTCATAGATTATGAATCTGCTAAGAGGTTAGGTTGCCAAGTCTCTCCTACTAAGGTTGGCTATGTCAACCTTGGTAATAATTCTATGGAGGTTGCTTCTAGAGTGGTAAGGGACTTATAATGGATGCTGCAGGGTACATCCTACACTTCAGGCCTTATAGAATTTCCGGTGGAGAAGTATGATTTATTTTTGGGAGCCTTGGGATTATACAACTTTAACTATGTCCTTTACTTATCAAGGCAAGTTCCATCTTCTGAAGGGTGTATCTGAAGAATGTAAATTTTCTAGCACTAAGATTGTCAATAAGATGAATGGGGATGATATCCAGCTCTTTATGTTACAAATACTAGTTGTTGAGATTGCTCTAGAGCCAACTGATCAATTTAGTGCATTGCATCTGTCTAAAGAGCTCCAAGTTCCTGCTGTAATTGATGAGCTTCTCATCCAGTACCACCAGGTATTTGCAGAACCAACAACCTTACATTCACAAAGAGGTGATTTTGATCACAACATTCCTTTGCAGCCAGGGACTAAGCTAATCAATAAAAGACCTTACAGGTTTTCTTCCATGAAGAAGGACATCATTGAGAAGTTGGTCAAAGATATGCTACAATAAGGTCTTATCCAAGATATTAACAGTCATTTTGCATCTCCTATTGTGTTAGTAGGCAAGAAGATGGCACCTGGAGGTTGTGTGTGGACTACATGGAGTTAAATTACTGTACTATAAAGGACAAGTTCCCTAATCCCATCATAAATTACTTATTGGGTGAGCTTCTAGGGGCAGTGATATTGTCCAAGATAGAATTTCGATCTTGCTATCACCAAATAAGAATGGTGCCAGCTGATATCCCTAAAACAACCTTCAAGATTCACTCGGGCCATTATGAGTATTTGGTCATGCCATTTGGCTTAACCAATTCAGTGTCTTATAAATAACCTCTTCCAACACTTCTTGAGGAAATTTCTTTTAGTTTTCTTTGATGACAACTTGTTATATAGCAGAGTCTGTAGGATCATGCTCTTCATTTGTAACAAGTGTTTGAATTCATGGTCCATAACAGTCTAGTGGCCAAACACTCTAAATGTGTTTTTGGAGTATCAAGGGTGGAGTACTTAGGAAATTTCATTTCTAGTGAATGGGTCTTTACAGATCCCAAGAAGATCACAACAGTCCAGCAATGGCCTATTCTTACTACAATCAAACAACTTAGGGGCTTACTAGGGTTTGCATAGTATTACAGAAAATTCAATAAGGGTTATGTCCTTATCAGTCGATCATTAACTGAGTTACTAAGGAAATACAACTTCAAGTGGTCTGAAGCTGCTACTCAAGCCTTTTTTGCACATAAGTTGGCTTTAATAACTGCTTTTGTCTTAGCTTTACCAGACTACTTTATTCTCTTTGTAGTAGAGATAGATGCCCGTGGGACAAGCATTGGGACTGTTTTAATACATCATGGTCATCCTATAGCCTTTATTATTAAAGGATTGGCTCCTAGACATATTGTTCTATCAGTTTGTGAAAGAGAATTACTCGCTTTGGTTTTTGCTGTTACAAAATGGTCCCATTACCTGCTTGGTCAACATTTTACAGTGAAGACTGACCAAAAGGCTTTGAAGTACTTATTGGAGCAAAAGCTACACAGTGATTTCACAACTAAGATGGCTAGCTAAGTTGCTCCCTTTTTGATTTTGAAATACAATACAAAAAGGGTAAAGAACATGTTGTTGCAGGCTCATTTTTCAGGATCGATGGTGTTGAACTTATGTCCTTGATGATCTTTTATGTTCAAGCTGACTTATGGTAGAAAATAACATCTAGTTGGGATTCTGATTCTGAGTTGAAGGCTCTTATCACATACACCATAGAAACACTATACTTGGATAGATGATCAATTGAGGAGAAAGGGTAAGCTTGTGGTGGGGCATGATGAAGGTCTGAGAAATAAAATCATAACCTTATGGCATTCTACTTCTTCTGGTGGCTATTCTGGTATTGATGCTACTACCAGAAAAGTGATGGCTTATTTTTATTGGAAGGGAATAAGAAAGATATCTTGGATTTCATTCACAAGTGTGATATCTTCCAAAGGAATAAATATGATACTTCAGCATATCCTGGCCTATTACAACCATTGCCAATACCTGCATTACCTTGGACAAACATTAATATGGAATTTCATAGAGGGGTTGCCTAAGTCTAAGGGAAAGATTGTTATTTGGGTGATTATAGACAGGTTAACTAAATATGGACACTTTATTGCCCTTGCTCATCCTTACACTATTCAAACTCCTGCACATGTGTTTTTGGATACCATCTTTAAGCTTCATGGCTTCCCTGCTTCAATTACCAGTGAAAAGGATCCCATCTTCATTAGTTCTTTTTGGAAGGAACTCTTGTCAGCTCAAGGTGTCACACTGCAGACCTCTATTGCTTATCATCCTTAGACATATGGTCAAAGTCAGGTGCTCAAGAAGTGTCTAGAAACCTACTTAAATTACTTCTGCATAGATTCTCCTGCTGATTAGGGTTAATTCTTGTCTTTAGCATAATGGTGGTACAACTACAGTCCCCATTTTGCTATCCAAATCACCTCTTTTGAACTCTTATACGGCTACCCTCCTTCCCTACACCTACCCTACATTCCTGGAGATTTCTCTACTAATGTTGTTGAGGACATTATTGATGGGCTTAAGGTCTTTTAATCTATATTTTGATGATCTAATAAACTTTCTGTATATAACCAGATAAAGGACTTGAAGCATGCCTGGTATAATCATTCAAGTTAATCGACTCAAGATAATCTGGGTAGTGTGCCTTCAAATTCACAAGAACCAGATTAGGGATCTGATCCCTTGATATTCCCCTGACAGAAGTATAAGTCAAATATATAACTGGAATGCAACTGCAGAAAGTGACTATCCACAACTGTACAAAGAGGAACACAATAGGGACATGGTCCCTTAGGGTTCTCTGACATAAGTATAAGTCAACTATACAGTTGGAAAGCAACTGCAGAAAGTGACTGCCTACAACTGTACATGCGATAGTGCAGCAGATAGTCCAACAATCACTTCCTATTGAGAAGAAGCATGTACTAACCAAGATTTGACATCACCATTGTGAATTTACATCACCATGGTAATGTCTTTTGTGGTTTAACAACCTGGTGCAAGGGATCTGATCGGCTGAACACTTACAAAATCGGAAAAGGAAATATTCTCTCAAGTGCTAGCAACAGACCCTCTGAAGAACAAAGCTGCATCATCAAGGACCGGATCCAATATTGAAAGATATCTTAAGTCCTTAGGTTTTTTGAGTCTTTGTTATGTATTCTCATTGTAACTCCTATCCTGCTTTCTTATAAGCGTTGATTAGGAAACCGTTTGTAAAATCCATAAACTCTCTGAGTTTATGTTGTGACTAGGATTAGTCATAAGTTAAAGTCTTTGTTACTAGAGAGTGACAAAGTGGCTTGTGGTGAGAGTATCACAAGTTAGTCAAAAGCCTTTGTAACTGTAGAGTGATAAAGTGACTTGTGGTGAGAGCATCTCAAGTTAGTGAAAGTCTTTGTAACTAGGGAGTCACAAAGTGGCTTGTGGTAAGAGTACCACAAGTTAGTTGAGTTGAATTCTTTTTAATGGAGTCATTATAAAGTGTCTTGTAATAGGTATTTTACAAGTTAGAGAAATTGAAAGCCTACATGTGTAGGTTGCGGTTTTTGTCCCCTTGAGTGGGATTTTTCCACATAAAAATCATGTGTCTCATTTACATACTGGTTTTGTAGTTACCACTGTGGGAAATGATATAGGATCAGATCGCTATACAGTTTTATTTTCAGTGTGAACTCATAGGGAACCCGATTCTCTATACAGTCTGGTGGACGCATAGTTTCTAACAATTGATATCAGAGCAGGTTCTTTCTAAAAGGTTAACACCTAGAAAGGATCTTAATGGCTAACCTTGAGGAAGGACAACCAACCTACAGACTTCCTAGATTCAATGGTCAATACTATGGTGGTGGAAGACTCGCATGCATAATTTTATCATGGTCGCAGATTCAGAATTGTGGGATATCATCTGTGATGATCCACATGTTCCTATGAAAAAGCTTGAAGAAACTGGACCAATGGTGCCAAAAGACAGAAAGGAGTACAGTGACATTGACAGAAAATCCGTGGAAAAGAACTATCGCGCCAAGAAAATCTTGGTATGTGGTAAAGGACCTGATGAGTACAACAGTCTCAACTTGTGATACTCCCAAAGAAATATGGGAAGCACTGCAAACAGCACACGAAAGAACTACTCAATTTAAACAGTCCAAGGTTGACATGATCACCACAGAGTATGAGCTTTTCAGGATGAATGATGATGAGCCTATACAGGATGTGCACACCAGATTCACATCCATCATAAATGAGCTTCATTCATTTGGAGATACCCAGAAACAAGCTTGTAAGAAAAATCCTCTGTGTTCTACCCGGTTCTTGGGAAAGTAAAGTAAATGCCATCACTGAAGCTAAAGATCTACAAACTCTAACCATGAATGAGTTGATTGGGAATCTGAAGAAATACGAGATGAAAAGAAAGAAAGACGATGAAAGAAGAGAGCCAAAGAAGGAAAAGAACCTGGTACTCAAGGTTGTAAGCAGTGACTTGAGTGAAAAAGATAGTGATATGGCCTATCTTACTAAAAGATTTCAAAAGATGATTCGAAGGAATGGTGGTATACCAAAGAGGGGCAGCTCAAGCAAAGCAATGAGCAATGATCTCTGTCATACGTCTGGAAAGCCAAGGCATTTCATCAAAGACTGTCGACTTGCAAAACAAGAGCAACACAGACAAAACCCTGACAAAGCAGGAAAAAGGAACCTGGTTCCAAACAAACGATTTAGTCGAAAAAGTGCAGCTGACAATATTGTGAAGCAAGCTCTTGCTGCTTGGGGAGACTCTTCCAATCAATCAGAAAGGGAACCAGATGTAGAGAACAGTTCCATGATGGCAGTGGAAACTGAAGCAACGAAGTATGATTCACTGTTCGCGTTGATGGCTCAGTCTGATGATGATGAAGAAGATGAAGATGATGAGGTAAATTTCAGGGATGTTCAGAGAAATCTGAAATCCTATTCTTCTAAGAAGTTAAGGTCATTAGTGAATGTTCTAATTGATGTTTTTTATAGTCTTGACAATGATAAGGAAATCCTGAACATAGAACTAGGAGAAGCCGAACAATCTAGAGATGATCTGGTGGTCTGTGTAGTGGACCTAAATGAGACCATAGCTAATATTGAAAAAGAAAAGGAAGCCTTGAATGAAAAAATAACCAGTGTGGAAAATGAGAGAGATGACCTGATGGTAGTAGTTGTCGACTTGAAGGAAACAATAGAAGGTCTTAGCAATGAGAAACACACCCTAGAAGAAAAAATTGTAACTACTGAGCAAGGGTTGGGATGACCTTTTAGTGATAATTACTGCTCTAGAGGAAACCATTGAGGGACTCAATAGAGAACATAGGAATGTAAATCTTGGGAAAGGGAAGGGAGTAGCTAGTGAGATGCACATCAAACTTGAAAAAGAATTAAATGATGTGAGAACTAGTCTATGTGGAGAACTCGAGAAAAATAGGCAGCTTCAAGATGAATTGAAGAAAGTTAAAATTGATTTTGAGAAATCTCTCAAGTGGACCTGGTCCTCACATGCTGTCACTGCCATGCACTTCAACAATAGTGGTAACAGGCAGGGAATTGGGTTCTAAAAGGAGAAAACTCCTTACAACCCTCACAACAAGTACGTCACAGTTCCTAATAGCTGGCTTTGTACCCACTGTGGGAACAATGGGCACTTCAAAGAAAATTGCCAGGCCAGGGTTCAATATGTACAAAAAAACAAAGTGTTTGCTGAAAAATGACTACTAAAGAGGGACCAGGTACCACTCACAAAAAAAAGTGAGTACTGACTGCATGGACTAGAAAAGCTCTCATTCATCCTTTTTATCATAACAAGGGACCCAAACTAGTTTGGGTTCCTAAATCTAACCCATAATTTACATGTGCAGCGAACAGTGAGAGGAAACAGACTGCAATGTACCATTAATAGTGGATGCTCAAAGCACATGACTGGAAACACCATGGAATCTTTCTCACTAAAAGCCCTGCAGTAAGGGAATGTATCCTTTAGAAAAAGGGGGTACATTCTCGGTGTTGGAAAAGTCAGAAAGCCTCTTTGACACTTAATTGAACATGTACTATGTGGATGGCCTGAAGTACAGTCTCTTGAGTGTCTCTCAAATATGTGATAAAAGGATCAATGTAGAGTTCTTATCAAAAGTGTGCACAGTTACCAATCTGGTAATTGGCCAAATAGTCTTAGTGGCCAAATGAGACAAGAACATCTACTTTGTTGACTATGAATCTCTATAAGTTGTGATATGAAATACTTGAAGTTAACCGATGCTGGCGCATAACCTTGGCATGGAAGATTGGTGCATGAAAGCTTCTCACCTTCGAATAAATTGATTAAGAAAGACCTGATCCGTGGTCTTCAAACTCAAAGATTCACCTGGACTCTGGTTCACAGAACAAAGGAAGAGACTCTCAAGGTTTTAATGGTCCTTGTCAAGAAGATTCAAGTGAAAATCAAATTGAAGGGAGAATGGATCAGATCTGACCACGGGACATAATTCAACAACGTCAGACTTGATAAGCTTGTGACACAAAGAAATGAAATCACACACAACTCCTCAGCACCAAGGACTCCACAGCAAAATGGTGTTGCTAAAGGAAAGAACATAAGTTTGGAAGACATGGCATGTACAATGCTCATCAATATTGGAATCTCCAAGAAAGTATGAGAAAAAGCAATAAACACATGCATGCTACCTAGCGAACAGGTGTATGATCAGGTCTTTCCTATATAAAACCCACTATGAGTTGCCAAATGGAAGAAAATCAAAGACAACTCATTTGAGGACCTTTTTGAATAAAAATATCATGTTGTCAATAGTAGGGAAGACCATCTTGGGAAGTTTGATGTAAAAAGGTGATAAAGAAATTCTTCTGGAATGCTCTCCATAAAGAAAAGGAGGTGAAGGGAGAGTTCATGTGCTATTCAACGAGACACCTTCATCTAACAAAGGAGGAAACAATGATGATCAAGATAATGAACCACTTTTGGTCCCTGAGAAATACTGATGTTTTAAAGGGGAAGGCTGATATGACGAGTCAGATGAAGGAGACATGTGAAGACAATGCAACATCCTCTTCCACTTCTCAAGAGGAACTGGGTACTTCAATTACTACCACTGAAACTGACAAAAGAGTTGGAGATGCAGTGCAAGGCACTCCACAAGTAACAGAACAAGGAGTGCATGGAAATCCATTTAACTTACCCAGTTCATCTACCAATCAAACTTCAGTCCCAAATTGGAAACACAAAATCTCCCATCCATTTGATAATATAATCACCCACTTTGATTCTAGAGTTCAGATAAGATAAAAAATCAGAAATTCCCTAGCATTCTCTGCATTTCTATCCCAAATAGAACCCAAAAATATCAAGAAAGTATTGAAGGATGCAGGCTGGATTATTGAAATGCAAGAGGAATTACATCAATTTGAAAGAAATAAGGTATGGCACCTTGTACCTATACACTCATATAGAACCATCATAAGGACTGGGTGGATATTCAGGAATGAGCTGGATAAACATGGAAATACTACAAGGAACAAAGCAAGGTTTGCTGTCCAAGGATATAATCAGGAGGAATGGATCGATTATGATGTGACTTTTTCCCCAGTAGCTCACATGGAATCTACTAGGATCCTCATTGCCTTTGCTTCACACATGGAATTCACCCTATTCCAAATGGATGTGAAGATTTCCTTCCTGAATGGTTTTCTCAAGGAACAAGTCTATATCAAGCTACCTTTAGGTTTTGAACGTCATGTACATCCTGAACATGCATTCAAATTGGATAAGGCACTGTACGGATTGAAGCGGGCCCCTAGAGCCTGGTACGAGAGACTATCCAAGTTTTTCTTGGAAAATGGCTTCACAAGAGGAAAGATTTACAATACATTGTCTTTGAAGAAAGGAAAGAACCTGCTCATTGATCAGATTTATGTGGATGACATTACATTTGGAGCTACAGCTGACTCATTATGTGAAGAATTTGCTAAGCTCATGGGAAGTGAGTTTGAAATGAGTATGATGGGGGAATTGAATGTCTTCCTGGGTCTTCAAGTGAAGCAATCCATAAAGGGAACGTGTATCGGTCAGCAGAAATGCATCAAAGAACTTTTGAAAAGGTTTGATATGGAAGCATGGGAATCATTGGATCTCTACTCTACCTTATTGCCAGCAGGCTAGACATTGTATTTAGCGTGGTATTATGTGCAAGGTTCCAATCAAATTCTAAGGAATCTCATCTGAAGGCTGCTAAGAGAATTCTGAGATATTTTAAGGGCACACAGAACCTGGTTCTGTACTATTCTTCAAGTGACAATTTCAACCTTATTGGTTATGCTGACGCTGATTATCTAGGCTATCTGGTGGACAGGAAAAGCACATTTGGAATGGCTCATATCCCTGGATCATGTTTTATCTCATGGGGTACAAGGAAACAAAACTCAGTAGCTCTCTCAACAACTGAAGCAAAATATGTTGCGACTGCCTCGTGATATGCTCATTCACTGTGGATCAAGCAACAATTGGAAGATTTTGGTGTATACATTGATTGTATACCTCTTCTATGTGACAACACCAGTGCTCTCAACATGGAAAAGAACCCGGTTCAACACAAAAAAACCAAGTACATTGATGTTAGACACCATTTTCTCAGGGACAATGTAGAAAAGGGTCTTATTTGTATATGATTTTGTTACACAGAAGATCAAATTGCAGATATCTTCACCAAAGCTCTGAGCAGGGAAAAATTTGAGAAATAGGACAGCACTGGGGTTACTTAAACCTAATTGAGAACCTGGCTCTGTTGACATGACTATGATAGTCACACTAAGGTAAAATTAGCTAAAGTGTTTTCTGAATAGGCCTAACTCATATCTATACTGTTGCAGGTAAACACATATGATGATCATAGAAGTTAAGGGTACAATGTTGAACTTCAGAGGAGAGCTGAAAAACCTTTTACAAAAATAGGTCAGGAACCTGGTTCTGTACCACAGGTTAGTATTAATGTGTTTTTCGCATGCTTGTTCAAAAAGATAGCAAAATTAATTCAGTTGCCACATCATCCGACTTTTCAGACCAGCAGTTCTAAACCATTGTGTCCCTTTGTATATTTTTAATTTTTCCTTCAGAACTCTCTGTGAGCACGTGATTTTTGCCCTACAAGGAAATTACTCCCAAAATTCAAAATAAAATAGTCCTTTTGATTGTTGGCAATTTTTGTGATTTTGTTGTTATTTTTTCTTATTTGTTCGCATTTGTGTGTGCATGTTTATTTGTTCAAACTCATTAAAAATACAAAAATACTGCATTTATGACTCAATTCTACAATTAGGAATTAATTAGTATTTTTGGGATTTAAGATTTTAATTTTTGGTTAATTAAAAAATAAAGGAAAGCAAAACAAAAAATAGAAGAGGAAAATGGACTGGACCAGCCCAGACTCGACCAAATCCAGGCCCAAAACCCCCCTTATACCCGGTCCAAACCATTCCATGTCAAAGACGCCCAAACGGCGTCGCTTTGATCACAGGAGATCTGAGCCGTTGATCTCAAGTTGATCAACGGCCAGGATCAACCTATCCCCAACCCGTCTCACCCGACCCGTTCCAATCCGAGACCAACTCGCCTCATCATTAAACCAAACGACCCCGTTCTGCATTTAAACGACCCCGTTTCTTTCTCCACAATCAATCCAAGCCATTGAGATCATTTGATCTAACAGCTCAGACCAATTGAATCAATTAATCATACCAAAATTCCCACCCCAGGCCCCTGTGTGTAACTCAATTCCCAAACCCCCTTCGTCTCTCCAACCTCGTCTCTGAAAAGACGAAGAACCCTAGCGCCGCCTCCTTCCCCTTCGCCGTAAAACCGGTGGCAACGATGCCGGTGACCACCATCTTAACACCCTAGGACCACTCAACCACCCTGAATCCAAATCCACAAACCATTAACCTCGAATCTTCCCCGAACATCTCGAATCTTAATTTGAAGATTCGAGCAGAAACCTAATCTATACCAGCCGGCCCCAAAATCGTACCAGTTACTCCCCTGACTCCCTCGTAACCAAACCGAGCTTGGTTTGGTTCGAATCTAACTGGAAAGCTCCAAGCCTCAAATCAACCGTATGAATCCTAGAACACAACGCCATGGGGGTTTGCCCCAATTAATGAAGGGTTGGGATCTAATAGACTTTAATCGAGGTGTTCTCAGTTGAGAACACTCCGATTAAAGTTCGTTCGACTTCAAAAAGGGTTCGAGTCAAGCCTGGGTCTTTTTCGTTCCTAAGCTTCCAAGATAAGTTCCTCTCTTTCTTCTTTCTTGTTTGTGTTCTATTTGTGTTTGCTCGCATGTTTAGTTGATTTGTTTGATTTTCCTTTTATTTTCTCTTCAATTCTGTCCATCTTCATAAGGCCTTTTATTCGGTCATTTTTCTTCTGATTGTTTGTTACTGGTACCTATAGCGAGTTGTGTGTTCAACCTGTTTAAAATCGTCAAAGTAGTTAGTTCACATTTTTTGATCCCCCTATTCTGCCGGAAAATATGAATCATTGGTTGATATGTCAATTTACTTGTTATCAATTACCTGTAATTGATTGAATAAATGTCGTCGATTAATCATATAGGTCTGTTTGTTTAGAACAATGGGGCAATGATGTCCAAATACTGATTAGTTCCATATGAACCACTGTTGGATCGAAGTCTTGAACTGTTTGTGATTTTAAATTAGGGTTTGAATTGGATATAGCTGTTAGCTTAGTTAGAAATCAGAAACTAATATTTAAGATTCAAAAAAGGGTGCCCTGCATATGAAATGGGCTGGTGGAACCTGCTGGACAGCAGGGTTTTCCACCAGTTTATGCTTTCAGAGATTATTTAATAAAAAAAACCATACTTAGGCAACTAAAGGTGGGAACACAGAGGGAATAATATGGGTGTTTCAGTTCCAAAAAAAAAAGAAACATTTTAAAATAGGCTGCAGGGCTGTTTCAATTGGGATATATAAGTCAGACCATAGAGGAAGGGATGGGGGGGAGGCCGATATACACTCTAAAAATACATTCTGGAACGGGGAGTAGTAGAGAAAACCTAAAGGGGAACACTATTCCATTGCCCCTGTTTTGGTCTAAGTCTATCTTCTAGTTCATAGTTTGAATTGAATTTCTATCAGCCCTCTCTCTTTCAAAAGGATCAGAACAATAGTATTTTGAGCTAGTAATCCTGTCCCCTACAGCACTGTTACATTGGCTTAATATCATAAATGATTTGAGTTTTTCCCTGTTTCTATTTCCATATCCGAGAGCTCAAGTTGTCTGAAGGTTTCTCCTGAGCTGTTTGGGTCTATTTTGTTGCTGTCTGGTCTCCTAAAGTTGTTGTTTGGGTTGCTTTAAATTCCTTGTTGGGTTTAAACTATTCCCAAAATTTCTTGCTGCCCTCTTTGCCATTGGTTCTGTGGTCCTTTGCTGGGGTCTGTTGCTGCTGTGTTTGCTATTGTTTGCTGTTGAGCTGCTCACTGATCTCTTTCCTTGCTTT
>MU779598.1:0-13352 GCA_026770625.1 Nicotiana glauca | reverse complement strand
GGAGTTGAGTATAATTGCTACTTGTTATGTGTTGTGTCCGACGTATAGGTATGGTGACGAGTATCTATACGTTGGGGGTCGAGCATGACCGTAAGTCCTAAATTGCTAAATTGTTGTATTCTTATTTGATGCTTATGAGAACTTGATTGAAGATCTTTGAAGCTGAGGAAGTAATTGTTATGACTGAGTAATTGTATCAATTGTGTTAAATAGAAATTTCATAAGTTTGATTATAGCTGGTTCTTCTTTGTCGGTAACATATTGTTTGATTATTGTTATTGGTTTTCCTTGCCGGTAATATATTGTTTGATTATTTGTTTTTGGTTTCTTTGCCGGTAATATATTGTTTGATTATTTATTATTGATTTTCCTTGCCGGTAGTATATTGTTTGATTATTTATTATTGGTTTATTTGCCGGTAATATATTATTTGATTATTTGTTATTGGTTTTTTTGTCGGTAATATATTGTTTGATTATTTGTTATTGGTTTCTTTGCCGGTAATATATTATTTGATTATTTGTTATTGGTTTCTTTGCCGGTAATATATTGTTTGATTATTGTTATTGGTTTTCTTTGCCGGTAATATATTGTTTGATTATTTGTTATTGGTTTCTTTGCCGGTAATATATTATTTGATTATGTGTTATTGGTTTTCCTTGCCAGTAATATATTGTTTGATTACTTGTTGTTGGTTTCTTTGCCGGTAATATATTGTACCAAAACATATATTGATTATTGTTATTGGCCATAGTTGCCGGTGACATATCGGAAGGGTCGGGATGCACGCCGCATCACTAACAAATATATTGATTTTTGTTATTGGCCATAGTTGCCGGTGACATATCGGAAGGGTCGGGATGCACGCCGCATCACTAACAAATATTGATTATTGATATTGGCCATAGTTGCCGGTGACATATTATGTACTGTATTGATAAATAAATGGGAGCGGGTGGTACGCCTACCACGAGATACATGAAATAGGAGCGGGTGGCACGCCTGCCACGAGATACACGAAATGGGATCGGGTTGCACGCCTGCAACAAAATATGAAAAGAAAATGAAATATACATTTGTTTTCCTTATTCTTGTTAGTGGTTCGACTTTGATTCCTTTATAATTCTCTTGTTATTCTGATTTTATTTATTATATATATGATCAATACTCCAAATTTCAACAATTGTTACATTTTTAACTCAATTGATTTCTCAATTAAACTTTCCTTAAACCGTTGAGGTTGTACGTTACTTAAAAAGGAATTTCTACTATGTTTTGATTTATTGATTTTTCGTATTAAAGGTAATGATTTATTTAATAATTGTACTTTAATTGAAAAGGGTATTTCCTCTATCAAATGATTACTAAAAATAACTTCATCTTTTCTTGTTGATTTCCTAATTGGGTTGGAAGTTGTACTCTACTTTATGTTAAGTAAATGAGGCTCTTTGAACATTCTTAATTGTATTGGGTTATGGACCCTGTGAACTGAGTAACATGAGAATATTGTTGTGCAATGTGAAATAGAAATATGTTGGCATAAGGTGCCGGGGAAAATATTATAGTTTTATTTAACTGCACGTGAGTTGTCAGTGCGGTCGTAATATGAATATGGGTACGAGATGCCGTAAAAATACAAAAGTGGGCAGAGACCTATATTATTATGATTATGAAATGAGGTGTCACAAGGTGACCTTTACTCAAAAGAATTATATTCGAAAGATACTTATTTGAAGGAAATATATTCGAAATATATTTATTGAAAAGCATATTATCTTAGAGATTATTACTTGAAGGATTTATAGGCGAAATATTTATATTTGATGGACTCGATTAATTGATTGCACTTGTATTTATTATTTGTTGAGAAGCAATTATGGTGTTCTTGTTGCCTGCTATTTATATCATTGGTTGATAATTGTCATTACTGTTATTTGCTTCCTATTATTTTGTACGCTATAAACTGCACAGGTTTATGTGAGTGTCTGGTCCTAGCCTTGTCACTACTTCGCCGGGGTAGGCTAGACACTTACCAGCACATGGGGTCGGTTGTGCTGATACTACACTTCTGTACATTTTTGTGTACAGATCCATACATTTGATCAATGGTAGCTATTCGACGCGGTGGAGATTCAAGGTAAATCCGCTATAGTGTTCACAGTCCTCAGAGTCACATTCAATTGTACTTATTTCCATTTGTTCCCTTTGTTTCGGAACAATGATGTAATTATATTGTATAACTACTCTTAGAAAGGCTTGTGACTTGTACTACTGATTTTGGGAATTGTAAATGGTTTAGAGAAAATTTTATGTGAAGTTGATAAATATCGATGTTATTCCAGTTAATGTTAGGCTTACCTAGTTTAGAGACTAGGTGCCATCACGACTCCTTTGGAGGGATTTTTGGTCGTGACAAGTTGGTATAAGAGCTCTAGGTTCATAGGTGCTACAAGTCATAAGCGAGTTTATTAGAGTCTTGTAGATCGGTACGGAGACGTCTGTACTTATCTTCGAGAGGCTACAGAGCTAGTAGGAAAAATTCCCACTTCATTCATTCCTTATCGTGCGACATTTATTCAGCTTGAAGCATATATCTTAGGTTCTTTTGCATCCACTAATGTATGGAATTGCGCACTACGCCAATGGTTTGTGATATCGAAAAAAAAATTATAAGAGAGCCAGAGTTGCTCAATCATTGTTACCATGTGTCGATCAGAATTGAGGATGTGGAAGTGCAGAGAGATCTTTCAGTTGTGCGCATGGGGGTGCATCAGATCTTGACATCTGGTTGATAAGTACAATCTGTAGAAGGTTTAATTGGAGACTATGTGGTTCATATGGGATTTTTATGTAGCGAAGGGTACAACTAGCAACCAAGTCACTAGAGGAAGCGAGTTTAACAATCACGAGGATGACATGCGCCAAATAAATGGCTTGAGGCGTCTTATGTACCGTGTCGTACAAGCGATGAAGATTAGTATTGTGGATCATCGAAAATGTGTCTTATGATTTCACACCTAGTGAGGAAAGTCGACTATCAACGATAAGATTGCGAGATCATGTGTTATACCAATTTTGACCCGAGATGTATTTATGTGGTATTGAAAGGTTCTCCAAAACTTGTATAAGATCAAGAGCTAAGATTTGAATGGGATTATAATGAGACTTGAGATATTCCCGCATCCTTAATAATCCTAGATTTCAGTATCAACGGGGTCATGGTAACATATTTAGTATACTCGTAGTGCTTAAGTTAATCACAACACTCGCGTAGGGCAGTCATCTTTTAATGTACCAGTGGCATGGAATTTCCTGCAACGGCTATTTAATTTATCCGGTATGAACTCAATATGAGCAGTCGAACTGCAATGGGTTGTTATGAATATAGTGATACTAGGAACATCTTGAGAAAACTGTCCTAGACTTGGGAGAAATCTGTTCCATCAGAGCACACATGCCACGTACTCTAATATAGTTATTACTCAAACTACACTACTAATTATGGGTGGAGGAAAAGCGGGTAGACGGCGCCTAAGAGGTGGAGGCCCGACCCATTGATATATTCTATATGGTATAGCTGAGGACGTTACAAGAACGAACTCGACTTATCCTAAAGGAATATTTTTCCTTAACTTGATTCGGTTATGAGTATCGAGGCTAGTCCTCATAATATGTTTTACTCATGAGTGAGCTTCATAAATCTTAAATTTACTTATGTGAATACTCCTGTCGGGAGATTATATGGAGATAGCTATGTCTATCATTACGTGTTAGTCACTAAAAATAGTTGTGATGTGATTTCAGGAAAAATTGATTTAAATTGCGAATTTTATTCCTTACCGGTACGGGGGTTCATATATGTGTGATTTTATTTGACAGAAATTATTTGAAAGAAGGAAGAACGGAAATGGAAAATTTTAGTTGGCACAATGTGCAAAATACTTGTGATTCAGAGTTGAGGACGAGATCCTCACATTTTTATAGGATATGAAATATTTATACCGGGCTTCAAGCTGCGGTGGATGTTATATAAGGACAAGGTCCTTGTGGTGAAAGTTTATGTGTTTAAATTCTCCCTTGTGAAAAAAAAAATTAAAAAAATAAATTGTACTATAGTATTTATAGGGAGTCATGCCTATGAGACTTATTTAAAAATTGTCATATGAATATCATTGGGCATAATTTGCCAAATATGTATTATAACTATTGAGTTTAGCCTGCAAGGTGAGTGCCCAGGTGGCGTTAAATTTGAGTCGTTAATTTGTGTAAGTTATTATGAGGTCTTCATGCCTTGTTGTTAGGAAAGTAGAGGTTTGAAATGAGATTTTGCTAACCTGAAGTTAATTGGCAATTTTGTAATCGATTATGTACAACTATTAAAACCAAATATGTGGTTAAGGTCATGCATATGATGTGTTTGATGTCTAGATATTATTATGATAATATCGTACTTGTAACACGGAGATTAATGTTATTGATATATACATTTTGGAGCATTGTTGAGTTATGGATGTGTTGTTATGAGTTGTTTGGGTGTTACTCTGACAGGTGGATAGTCCCAATTACAGGGGAGACTCTGCCGAAATTTCTAAAAAATTTGAGAGTTAGAAAAAAATTTGGCATATTGAGATGTGCGAAGGAAAAGAAAAGTTACATTATGTGTTTGAGAGCGGACTCTACTTCTTATTTGAGGGTGAATGACCCTAAGTGGGGAAGGATTTAACAAATGTTAAGCGCTATTAAAAAGTTGATGCGTGCGTAGGCACGAGTTGCTATAGCCGGGTGAGACTAAGATCGTGTGATGATGTGAAAATCGGACCTTTTCGAAAATATTTGGAGTGTAAGAAATTTGGTCTTAAAGTTTACAAATATGGGTAAGAGAAATAGCCTCAATTGAAATGGTATTGTCGGACTTATTTCGAATGTGGTAATGTGGGATCAACCGCGAGTTCTTAGTAACCTCTTCCGAATAATTCTTAGTACGTTCGAGGACGAACGTTTGTTTAAGAGGTGGAGGATGTAACGACCAATTTTTTTTTAAGAATTCGCATTTCCGTTCAACGGCATAAGACCTTGAGAAGCTTCGTAATATGCATCACGACCCACATGTATGGTTGAGTTTGGCATTCGTAAGATTCAAAGTTAAATTTAAAGAAGAAGAAAAATCAAAATCTTATTTTGAAAGCTCAAATGGAAAGAATTGACCGGAGAGTTGACTTTGGAGAAAACGACCCCAAATTGGAATTTTAATGATGTCAATAGCTTCTCATGGTGATTTCGGACTTAGACATGTGTCCGAAATTGAATTTGGAAGTCCATAGGACAATTCAATGCTTTTTGACGAAGTAAGAAAATTAATGTGTTCTAATTATATTATTTATTATGTGAAAGAGGTCTATTACTATGATGGATACCAATTGGATATGATAACAAGTGTACGAGGTGTACTACAAGATATATAGGTGTCACGACCCGGATTTCCTACCATCGGGAGTCGTGATGGCGCCTACTAGTGGGAGCTAGGCAAGCCAACTCTTACTTATCTTTCCATCTTTTTACAACTCTTATTTTAAAATATTTAGCAATAATAATATGATTACATCGGAAATAAATTAATTTAGCGGAAGACTTAGCAAATGTTACTAGATGCGATACATAAATCCAAACATAAATCACTACCCAAGAACTGGTGTCACTAACTCACGAACTTCTAAGAATACTAAACACAGCCATTTGAAAGAAATGTAAAACTGTTTGTCTCGATTACATGAGATAACAGAATGAAAATAAAGATAGAGGAGACGCCGGATCCTGCGGACGCCTGCAAGGCTACCTCGGTGTCTCGATGGTCGGAATATAAACCCTCGCACTACTACTGTTGCTGCTGTCCGAAACCTGTATCTGCGCAAAAAGAGCACAGAGTGTAGAATCAGCACAACCGACCCCATGTGCTAGTAAGTGTCTGGCCTATCCCGGCGAAGTAGTGACAAGGCTAGAACCAGACACTCGCATAAACCTGTGCAGTTCAAAATATACATATACAATAAAAGGAAGAGAAGTACTGAAACTAAACAGTTAAAAAGGGAGGGAAACATGCTAAGGGGGAGTACAATCCGAACATAACAGTCATCAACGAAATTAAGATACAGGGCACAATAATAACTACCAAAGAACAAGAAATTCAACAGTTGCACGGCATCAACCTTCGTGCTTTTACTCTCATCCTCACCCCAAAGCAATCGAATAAAATGCACGACATCACCCTTCGTGCTTTCCCTCACATACTCTCATTTCATGGAACGGAATGATCCTTTGTGCAATTATAATCAACTCAGAGCACGGAATGTACCTTCGTGCATAAGTAATCAAAACATGGCGCGGAATGTTCCTTCATGCATAAATAATTAAAATATGGCACGGAATGTTCCTTCGTGCATAAATAATTAAAACATGGCACGGAATGTTCCTTCTTGCATAAATAATTAAAGCATGGCACGGAATGACCCTTCGTGCATAAATAATTAAAATATGGCACAGAATGACCCTTCGTGCATTATCACTCTTCCTCGCCCAAACAACAATCACAACCAAACGGGCAAGGAAAATAACAATAATAAGAAAGGTCCCGGTAAGGGAAAACACAAAATAAACAACTAAATCCCGGCAAGGGAGCATCAACAACAACTTTCACATCCCGGCAAGGGAGATAATCAATATACTCAAACCATCCCGGCAAGGGATTTATTCGCACCTTTTTCCAATTCTTTCATTTCTTACTCAATAGTAATTTTATCGTTCGAGCCAACGCTCCAAAGAATTTACAATTCAAAATAAATCCCCAAACTCTTCACATTTCGTAGAAATTATCAATTAGCTTGGAAGAGTTCCAAAATATACCAAAACGGGTACAAACAAAGACCCACGGTCATGCTAGACACCGATGTATAGATACTCGTCACCATGCCTATACACCACACTCGATCATTTAGCAAATAGCAATTTATATTACTCTAATCCTATTCCCTCAAGCTGGGATAGATCAAACATTTACCTCGAACCGGCTCAAAATTCAATCCAAAATCTGGTTCTTGCCATGAGTATTCGACGCCAAATGGCTCAAATCTATTCAATTAAATTGAATAATGTAAATAATAATTCAAGTAATTGATTCTACAATTAAATTCTAAGCTAATACGCGAAATTATGTAAAATGACCAAAATGCCCCTCGGGCCCACGTCTCGGAATCGGATAATTTTTACATTTTCAGAACCCTCGTATTCTCACGAGTCTACCCATATAAGAATCTCTCAAATCGGAGGTCAAATACCCACTCCAAACTCAACAATTTAGTCTAAGGATTTTGACCCATTTTTCATTCAAAAATCCGAAAATACGAATGAAATCATGATTAGATTAGTAAGTATTAAGCATAAGAGAGTAGAGAATCGTTACCCAATCGTTGCTCGTCAAAGCCCCTTGAAATTTCTCCCAAAACCGAGCTCTAAAAGTCAAAAATAAAAGAAAATGGGAACAAAGTCCCATTTTCGGAACTTAAGATCTCTGCCCACGCCTATTTTTCGCTTCTGCGGTACCGCTTCCGCAGCACTATTTCCGCTTTTGCGGTTATGACAGCAACCAGCACTTTCTCGATACGGAAATAAGCATAACTTCCTCATACGATGTCCAAATTCAACGATTCTTTTTGCTATGGCTCCGAAATTACGATACGGATCTAATAGTTCAATAGAAACTTAATTTGGAGCTCATTTACTCATTGTGGTGCCCCTTTATGTCCAAAGATACGGCGTTGAAACATCAAATAAGAGCGCGATACAACCCGAAACACACCCGAGGCCCTCGGGACCTCAACCAAAAGCACCAAAACATCTTAATACATTATTCAAACTTGTTCCAATCCTCAAAACACCTCAAACAATACCAAAACCATCAAATTACATCGAATTCAAGCCTAAGTTCTTCTAAAACTTTCAAAACACGCATTCGATCAAAAATCCGACCAAAACATGTCCGAATGACTTGAAATTTTGCACACGTCCCAAATGACATGACGGTGCTACAGCAACTTCCGAAGATCCGTTCCGACCCTCGGATCAAAATTTCACCTACCAACCGGAAATCGCCAAAATACTAGCTTTCGGCATTTCTAACCTAGATGAGTTACGGACTTCCAAAATATATTCCGAACACGCTCCTAACCCCGAAATCACCTAACAGAGCTAACGGAACCATCGGATTTCAATTCCGAGGCCGTCTTCACATAGTTACGATTACGGACCATTTTTCAACACTTAAGCTCTCATTTAGGGACTAAGTGTCCCAAAACACTCCGAATCCAAACATCGAACGTCCCGTCAAACCAAAATAGCATAAATGAACTTAGAGAAAGCAGTTAATAGGGGAACGGGGTGTAAATTCTAAAAACGACCGGCCGGGTCGTTACATCCTCTCACACTTAAATATTCGTTCGTCCTCGAACGAGCATAAAGGATATACCTGAAGTAGTGAAAAGATGAGGGTATCGGCTGCGCATATCCCGCTCGGTCTCCCAAGTCACCTCCTCGACCGGCTGGCCCCGCCACCGAACCTTTACTGAAGTGATGTCCTTTGATCTCAACTTTCTGACCTGTCTGTCCAATATAGCCACTGGCTCCTCAGCATAAGATAAATCCTTGCCCAAATGGACTGAGCTGAAATCCAACACGTGCAACGGGTCACAGTGATACCTCTGGAGCATCGAGATATGAAATACTGGATGAACTCCTGCCAACCTGGGAGGTATGGCAAGTTCATAAAAAAAAACTTCTCCAACGCGCTTCAATATCTCAAAAAGGGGTCAATAAACCTCAAACTCAACTTCTTCTTTTTTTCCAAATCTCGTAATGCCCCTTCATAGGCGAAACACAAATCAGAACCTTCTCTCCAACCATATCAGAACCATCACGATCTCTTCCGTCCGCATAACTCTTCTGTCCTGACTAGGCTATATAGAGTAAATCCCAAATCACTTTAAACTTTTCCAAAGCATTCTAAACCCTTTTTTGTGGCGCAAATTTCGATCCTTTTGCTAGAACATATGCTGCAAACTCTGGTGATCAATATAAATCTCACAAGGCGCACCGTACAAATAATAACGGCAGATCTTCAAGGCATGAACAATAGCATCTGACTCAAGGTCGTGGACAGGGTAATTCTTTTCATGTATCTTCAACTGTCTATATGCGTATGCAATCACCATACCATCCTGCATCAACACCGCTCCAAGGCCAACCCGTGAAGTATCACAATACACCATATAAGACCCCGAACAGTAGGCAATATCCAAATTGGGGCCGTGGTCAAGCTGTCTTGAGCTTTTGAAAGCTCGACTCACACTCTTATGTCCATTGAAATAGAGCACCCTTCTGGGTCAATCTAGTCATAGGGGCTGGAATCGATGAAAACCCCTCCACAAAACGACGGTAATAACCCGCCAAGCCAAGGCAACTACGAATCTCTGTAGCCGAGGATGGTCTGGGCCAACTCTACACTGCTTCTACTTTCATTAGATCCACTCGAATACCCTCACTCAATACCACGTGGCCTAAGAATGCCACGGAAAACAACCAGAACTCACATTTGAAACTTTGCATAAATTTTCTTTTCTTTTAGAGCCTGAAGTACTGTCCTCAGGTGTTGTTCATGATTTTCCCGACTCTGGGAATATGCCGGAATGTCATCAATAAAGACAATGACAAAAGAGTCAAGATATGGACGAAATACACTGTGCGTCAAATGCATAAAAGCTATTGAGGCATTGCTCAGCCCAAATGACATAACAAGGACTCATACTGCACATACCGAGTTCTGAAAGAGGTCTTCGGGATATCTGGCTCCCGAATCTTCAACTAATGGTAACCTGAGCGCAAGTCAATCTTAGAAAACACATGTGCGCCCTGAAGCTAGTGGAACAGATCATCAATACGAGGCAAAGGATAACAGTTCTTCACTGTAGGTTTATTTAACTGGCGGTATTCAATACACATACGCATAGAACCATCCTTTTTCTTCACAAACAAAATAGGAGCACCCCCAAGGTGAAACACTGGTCGAATAAAACCCTTGTCAAGCAAATTCATGTAACTGATTCTTCAACTTAACTAAATGTTTCACCGCATCCTTAGTCCATAACCTTAGGACAGGACCCAATCTTCAAAATTAGCCATTTGCCATAGGATCTGAATTCCACATCATTACACTGCATTAGTCTTATTTCAAAATATTTAAACTTTTACTAGCGCTTAATTACTTCGAAATTATTTTCTTCATGATATTACACTCTCCCCCACTTAGGGTCATTCGTCCTCAAATACACAACGTAACTTATCTCTTTCTTCGCACATCTTAATGTCTCAAAATTTTTTCTAACTCCCAAATTTTTCAAAAATTTTGGCAGAGCCTCCCCTGTAATTGGGCCTATCCACCTGCCAGAGCAACACCAAAATAACTCCTAACAACACATCCACAACCCAATGAAACACCATAATGTATATATCAATAATACTAATCTCTGCATTATAAGCATCACATTATCATAATGATATCTGGACATGAAACACGTCATCTGTATGCCCAAAACCTCGTCTCTGGCCATAATAGTTGTTCATAAATCACAACCCTGCCAATTAACCTTATGTTAACAAACATCTCATTTCAGACCTCCGTTTTACTCACAATGAGGCATCAATATCTCATAATTACTTACCCCAATTAAGGAGTCACATTTAACGCCACCTGGGCGCCCATATCATAGGCTAAACTCAATGTTTACAACACAAAAAATGACTGAATATGAACAGAAAATACACAAGATTTGTCAAATAAGCCTAACAAGCATGAAAAAAATTTAAATTTCATAAAAGGAGAATTTTATTCACAAAAATAAAAATTTCAACGCTAGGACCTCGTCCTTATATAACACCACCGCAGCTTGTAGCCCGGTTTAAAATATTTCACATCATATAAATATTTGAGGATATCACCCTCAACTCTGAATCACAAGTATTTGCACATTGTGGAAACTGAAATTTTTCATTTCCTTTCTTTTTTTTTCAATAAATTTTCGTCAAAGAAAATCCCAACATAAAATGAACCCTCATACCGATAGGGCATATAATTGACAATTGAAATCAATTATCCTGAAATTACATCAAAACTCAATGTAGTAACTAATAGAAAGTCACTTTTAGCCTCATAAATATTTTTAGTGACCAACAGATAATGATAGGGATAGCTATCTCCATATAATAGCCCAACATGAGTGTTCACATAAGTAGATTTCAGGATTACGAAGCTCACTCATTAGTGAAGCATATTAAGAGGACTCGCCTCAGTTTTCAAAACCAAATCAAGTTAAGGAAAAATATCCTTTTTATAACAATCAGACTTGTACATGTAATGACACCATCTGGTGTATTGGCCTCAGCCACACTATAGCAATTATATCAATGGGTCAGACATCCACTTCTTAGGTGCCATCTACCCGTTCGTTCTCCATATCTAACTTGTAGCATATGTAGATTAGTAACTATAATGGAGTGTGTTGACTACATGTTCTGATGAAATAGATTTCTCCCAAGTCTGGGACAATTTCTCATAATGTTTCTAGTATCACCACGTTCATAACAACCCAATTGCAGTTCGGCTGCTCATACTGAGTCAGTGCCGGATAACTAGAATAACCATTTAAGGAATCCCATGCTAGTGGTGCATTAGAAGATGATGGTCCCATGGAAGTGCCCTGATTAACTGGAGCACTACGAGTATCCTAAAATAGTTTCCATTTCCCTGTTGATACTGAACTGTAGAATTATTATGGACATAGGGACATCGAAGGTCCCAACATCATCCCATACAAATCTCAGCTCTTACTTATATGCAAGTTTCAGAGAAATTTTGAATACTACGTAAATACATCGCAGGCCAAATATGATATGACACATGACCCACAATTTGATCGTTGATAGTGAATTCCTTTCACTTGGCGCAAAGCCATAAGGTACATCCTGATAATCCACGTTACTAACCTTTATCGCTTGTACGTCACCATCATAAGACAACTCAAGCCATTCATTTGGTACATGTCCTTCTTAGGATAGTTAAACTCACTCCCTCCAGCATCTCGGTTGCTAGTTGTACCCTTCGCTAAATAGACATCTCATACGAACCGCATAGTCTCTATTACCGCTAACTATCTTCAGGATTACACCCACTTCGTGACTCTACCATTATTGTGAAGTTTAGGCAATTAAGTAAACCTTCTCAAGATCGTTCTTATCAACCAGATATCAGAACCTATTGCACTCCCATGTGCACAATTGAATGATCTCTCAATACTTCTGCATTATCGATATGGATGACACGAGGTAACAATGGTTGAGCAAATTCTTGGCCCCCTTGCAATCCTTCTGCAGTATCACAAACCGTCGGCGCAAAATTGATACCGAGTGCCCAAGTTCAATACACGAGTGGATGTAAAAGAACATATGATATAGGCTCCAATCTGAATAAATGACGCACGATAAGAAAGAAAAAAGTGAAATTTTCCTAACTTTGTAGCCTCTGGGGGATAAATACAGACGTCTTCGTACCGATCCCTCAGACTCTACTAAGGTTGTTCGTGAGTTGTGAGACCTAAGTAACCTAGTGCTCTAATACCAACTTGTCACGATCCGGATTTTCCACCATCGGGAGTCGTGATGGCGCCTACTAGTGGGAGCTAGGCAAGCCAACTCTTACTTATCTTTCCATTTTTTACAACTCTTATTTTAAAACATTTAGCAATAATAATATGATTACAGCGGAAATAAATTAATTTAGCGGAAGACTTAGCAAATGTTACTAGATGCGATACAGAAATCCAAACATAAATCACTACCCAAGAACTGGTGTCACTAACTCACGAACTTCTAAGAATAGTAAACACAACCGTTTGAAAGAAATGTAAAATTGTTTGTCTCGATTACATGAGATAACAAAATGAAAATAAAGATAGAGGAGACGTCGGGTCCTGCGGACGCCTGCAAGACTACCTCGGTGTCTCGATGGTCGGAATGTAAACCCTCGCACTACTGCTGCTGCTGTCCGAAACCTGTATCTGCGCAAAAAGAGCGCAGAGTGTAGAATCAGCACAACCGACCCCATGTGCTGGTAAGTGTCTGGCCTATCCCGGTGAAGTAGTGACAAGGCTAGAACCAGACACTCGCATAAACCTGTGCATTTCAAAATATACATATACAATAAAAGGAAGAGAAGTACTGAAACTAAACAGTTAAAAAGGGAGGGAAACATGCTA